>VWZT01013070.1:724724-747638 GCA_013397055.1 Pachycephala philippinensis
TTCCACGCATCAGTGAGACTGTACATATTTAAGGGTCCAATTCAGCAGAAGGGAGGCCCTGCACATGTCAAACTGCAAAAAAATTTCCACAGGTTTACCCTGTGCAGCTGAATAATGGGGGAGAACTGCAGTCCAGGACTATCACATCATTGCTTCAGACAATCAGACAGACTGCACAGACTGCATCTGTGCTGTCTATTCCCCATCCATACAGAAATTATGGACATAACAACGATCCCTTGGAGCTCCTAAGAAAGCTGCCTGACAGTATTGTCCACCTGGGCACCAAGATTTCTGAGCAGTTAGGAACCCTATTGTATGGCTAGGTTGTCTTTTATCACTTCAATAGCACTTAAAGAAAGTGTGGGAGAAAGGAGGGGGGCCAGGGGGGTGTTGGTGGAAGAGTGAACCCAAGTTAATTAACTGAAGCTTTCCACGAAATTGTATGCAGCAAAAAATGAGAAAACTAAAGCAAACTAACAGCAGCACTGCAACAAAACAAGATTGGGGCAGACAGAAGCAGGGAAAGAGCAGTAAGAACACGCTACGTGTTATCTGAACACATCAACAGTGTTGAGAAGTGTGGTTGGTTTGGGCCATCAAAGAGATGGCCATGTGCTACTGCACAGTTGTTATGTAGCCTTTTCAGTTTACAATTAAACATGCCAATTTGAGCTACGAAAAACTCTCCTGAATGTGGACCACAGTACCCCTGGCAAGAACTCTGTAGGATGTTCTGTGTTGCTCCCCACCCCCCTCCCTCTTTTTTTCAGCGACACACTGAAAGCCCATTTTTACAAACAGGAATCTCTGCTGAGTTTTGATGGCTTTTGATCAGGCACTAGCCCTTCAGCACTGCCGGCCACTGTGGCAAAATTGACCACAGCAGCATTCAATTATTCTGACTCATTGTGGCTGTGCAACTAAGATCCATAACATCTGAAGATGTTTCTAAGATGATTTCACGACAGAGTAGAGAAGGACACCTGAGCCCAGCTTCTTTATAGCTACTCATAATATATGGAAATCCATTAAAATCTGACCAATATACTAGTTTTTTATTTGCATATCTGATTAAAATGCTGTGCTAAAAAATTGTCATTTTTAATTGTTAGCATCACGTGTTCTGGTTTAATAGCTGAACTACTACAGAGGATATTGTAACTTTGAGCTCTTATTCAATAGCTGTTAATAGCACTCGTCAGGTATGAAAGACTGAAATTAAAATTAAAACAGTTTGTTGACAAGAAGAATAAATCTCATAAGATCTTTACGTTCATTATGTTAAGAAATGATTCACAGACAAAAAACAGGTATTGATTTTAGCAAATTAAGGAAACCAGAATATGTATCAGAACTTATTTAAATATCCTAAATTCTGCTTAAAAGCACAAGCTGCTGGCTCTGCAAAATTCTGGAAATGCACCCTGCCGTTTGTACTAATTGGTGGGAAATTCGGGCCTGTGTCAAAGACAACTAATTGTCTGATGAAAATAGCTTGTTTCTGACATCAGTACATACCACACCCCTATATCACATGAGGAGGGTTTCAAAAAGGTGTTATATATTGTCATGGTAATTATAATTGGGTTATATGTATCCAAGGTACAGAACCCATACAAGGTGATGGCACAAAAGAGGGTCTTATAAATGAGACTGTAGGGCATTTAACTAAACAATTGCATGCAGAATAAAGAGCTTACATAAAAGTGTGTATTATGCAGATCTTAGAAACCTGTGTCTCTGAGAAGACACTATTTTGACCATAATGCATTCTGTCATGTGAGATAAAATGCAGTGAACATTTACATTTCTCCCACTCACTGAGCTTCTATCACACGGCTTGCATTTTTCTCACATCAATAGGCATCTTTTTAAACATTATATTCATGTCTGTCTCTCTTGATGGCAAATAAAATTCAATAAATAAAATACTTTATGATAACTATGTTAGATTTAAGAAGCAGTTGTGATAAAATGCTCAGGTTTTCAAAAAAGATTTGTTAAAAACAAATAAATTTAACAAGACTTGTACACAAGCTCAAAATATATTAATGTATTGTAGATGATGCACAATAACATAATGACCCAAAAGGGCATTCGCACAGTTTTTCACACTGCTTAACTTACTGCTAAGTAAGACAAATAATCAACAGAACTTGGACTCAGTGACTCTGTAGATCAGATCAACAAATGACTACTGCAACAGCGTGACTTGCCAGGGCATTTCAAACCAGCCACAGTTACAGATAGCTACTGTATAGCAGGGGACATTCTCACTACAAAACCATCAACAAGTCTATTGTCACTTGGAATCCTGTTGTAGATCACCAAATATTTCTGTCAATACTATAACGCAGAGCACACCCTTTTGCAGTCACCAACCAGATTGGTGTACTTGGCAAACCAATAATTTGAAATAAAATATAATTAGTGCATGCAATTTAAATGTCTTACTATGTTGCTGGTAATAATCTCCTTTTCGGTAATCTGAAATTGCACAGTTAGTGTGCATCATCTTACAGTTAAACAAATAGAAAACTTACTGCAAAACACTCAATGTCATTTTACATTTTTTCTTCTAGCTTCTGCAAGGTGTCTATTTCTCCAATATTATTCCTAGTTTTCTTTTTTTTTTCCTTTCGAAAATATAAAGCATATAAAAAGCAAAGAATCTTGCTGTATAATTTAATTGCTTTTATTTGATTTTCAGCTTGCTGGTTTCCTACTTTTTTTGTTAGTAACTACTTTAAAAGAGTTTTTTTAGTGTTTTGTTATTATTTCCCTTATACAACTGCCAGAAAAATCAAATAGAAATGCCTTTTGGCATTTTTAGAAATGCAAATTAAGAGCCTAGCACTGTTTCAAAGAGCTTGGAATACAAACAAGATGGGTATTATTATTATTTTTGTTATTATTATTATTTACTTTTGGGTAAGATAGTTACATAATGTCACACAAATAAAGTGAACCCAGACCTCTCAAGTCTCAGTCCAATGGCTAAACTATATGTCAGCCTTCCTGAAATTTTGAGAATATGGGTCCAAGTCCCCAAAGCACAAGGCTCAAGCATACACTTCCCTCTCCACATATTTTAATCAGGTGGAATAGGTTACATATGGAGACACAAACAATTGATGTAGGGTAACTACATCTGTTTTACATTTAAGTTTTTAATTAAAAAAAAAAAAAAGGAGCTGTTTTATCAGATAAATATGCAACCCCGCTGAAATGCCAGGGTTTCACAATCCCAGCTATTCACTTTCTTCCAGCCATGCCAGGCAAATCTCTTAAACAACAGAATGAACATGTCTCATTTCAGATCAGACCAGTTTTGCATAGTAAGTCACACAGCTAGATGCAGGAGCAGGTTGTGGATAGACCATAACTGTAGGAAAATATTAAGGGCTAATATCACTTCCTTACTCTCCTCTTAACGCGATGTCAGGCTGTATCTGCAGGCATGCTCATGCTTGTGAACTGGGGAAAAGTTACAGCGGCAAGACCCATTGCTGTAAGAAACTATTTTCTTCTACCTGCTAGAGAGTGACAAAGGCTTTCTTAAACTTCAGAAAGGCACTTGTTTGAAATGGAGCTGCTGCTGCCACATCTCTCAACTTCCTCTACAAAATTCGAAGTAGTGCTCTTTACCACAAAGGCAAATTGCTTCACATTCATCTCCATGTTTGATCTGTGTGCACCTGAATTATATATTGCTCAGAGGCCAGTTATCCACTGCAGGCTTCAGCATTCCCCAATAACTCTACCTATTCCAAATGTTCTGCGTGGTCTACTGCCACTCACAAGCTTACCATTGCTCACTGAAGGGCCAAATAACACCAGTAATTTTATCCCTTGATGCATTTGTCTCTGGAATATGTTCACAACAGTCCCAGTTTCATGTTCCCAGCCAGCACTGTGTTGAAATGCTTCCCAAATAGATCCTGTTTTCTTATGTCACAAAGGACAAAGCACCATTTGATGCCACAGTATTAGCATACTGAATTTGGTTAGACTCCTTGCAGGATAGTTTAGGTATGGCTGGCCATGTCTTGGGTCTGGGAGCCCTGCTTAATGACTGCTCAAAATTCCCTTCAGCTCAATTTTTTGTTCCTGCAGCAAGGACGAAGAACTTTAACACAATGTATTACATTTGTCAAGCCATTAAAATCACAAAGTTGATTTTAGAACACAAAACAGTCAGAAATAAATTCACCCATTGGAAGTTTTTATATTTGTCTTCTGGAATCTAAGCCTTTAATTCTAATTTTCAAGCTTTAGTTCATTGGCACACGAGATGGGAAAAACCTACACTTTAAAATACAAAATCCCCAAATTTCCAACACTTGCTTATACATGTCCTTTGTTTTTATTGCTTCATGCAAAGCAGAAAAAATATCATGAGATCCATTATGAATTAAGAGTTTGTGAACAATGGTCTTGCAGAAATTATCTAACATGATGTGCTGAAACTAAAAGACTGATATTTTTAAAAAGATTCCAAAAATCTGAAATTTATATTGAAGTTCTTTATATAGGTTAGGCATCTAAAGTGCTGAAATGTAATTTCTGGGTAGGTTGGGGAGGAATAGAAAGGGACCATCAGGATTAGAAGGTGGAGGAGACATTTTAATCCTTGCAGGAGACTCAGTTAAAAACATTATCACCACACCACCACTACTATGGCCAATAGCTGTACTTTAAATTTTGACAACCTGATTTAGAATATTTCTTCTTAAAAATACTAAAATAATATTTCCTATTAAGATCACACTGAAAAACTATTTTTAGTTAAATTATTTTAATCTTTTTATTGGAAAAGTAAGGTTAAGCTGTTTTTGAAATATTTCCCCTCAATGTAAAATGGCTTAATAATTACAGTCCTATATTCGGTGAAGAAGCTTAAAAGCAGTTACCCAAACTTACAAATTATAAATTAAATTTCAGCTCAATATATTCCTTTTTTTTTTTTAATGCTATTAAAACTTCATATGCTTCAAAACAGAATAGATACAGCTTTAACATTTAGAAAAAGCTCTGCACGTAGTTAGCAATAATTTCTTAATCCCGGAGACAAACTTGCAATAGTGTTAATACCCATGAAACTGATCATCAAAAGTTACTCAGTCAGGCTGACTAGTACCACTTCTTTTGAGATAGGTTTTTCTGATGTCTCAGGTTCTCACTGTTGAAGCTCCATGTGTTTCTTTTCACTCTTATGTTCATGTAATGGAACCAATTTTCTCTGCAAAAAGGGTTTCTGGTTAGAAACCTGTTCCCTTGCCCTTGCCATTTTAGAATCCTGCCAAAGGGAGATAGCAGGAGTAGAGTGCAGTGAGGAGGTCAGAGGAATGGCCAAGGAGATGTCTACACAGACTACAGCTTTCTTTTTTAAACAATTGCCACACATTCTGCCCTGCCAAATATTTGCTTTCAGAGAAATCCAAAAAGTTATAGTAGAAGTCATTTCTGGGAAATTCCTTGGTTTTTAGACAGTATCCAGTGAGCTTAGAAAGTAGGAAAGTAATAAAGTCACTAACAAATATTTTGCCTAAAGGAATACATAGACTGGACAAGCTTTGGAAAAACACCAATAGTAATTTTCCCCATTGAAACTAGTCCAAATTCCCACTGTTTTCCAATGGGACTACAAATAGAATCATGTCTCATCCTATTACTCATTTTAACATTGTTTTAGGATAACTATCACTCCTTTCATGATTACTGTCATTTTGATTATTTCAATGTCTAGGAAAAATAGTCGCCTACCATGACTCCACTCTGCTATGTCATGTCTCAAAGCACAGACATTTTTCTCTATTTTAGGTTTATAAATCCACTAAGACACCTATATTTAGCTATTAGACTTATCATTTGGGTTTGTTTACATGGTACAGAACTGTAGTTTTCAACAACCCTTGTTCCTCACAGCAAGATATAAAAAAATTGTCCACATTTAAAGGTCTAATCTAGGACTTGGATGACCCCAGTGTCAGTTCCCTACAGTGCCAAAGACATGGTTAGACGTACAAAGGCATCCTCACATAGGATAACTCACAAAATTATTTGGTCTTTATTGCAGGATCTAAGCAGACACCCTGCAGTAAGTCTCTGTGAGAATGCCATCAGGACTTCTCAAACACAGGGTCTCTGTTGCTCACTCCCCCTGCTCCTACAAATCCTCCATTTTTTTCCTTGGCTCTGTTTCACCAGAAAAGATTATAGAATATTCTGGAACCTTGTTTCTAGGCCTAATTATACTAGCATTGTCCTAAATGGTGAAATGAATTTGAGAAATCTAGTACATCAATGCTACTTTGTCAAGCATTTTGTCTTCTGAACTACTGTATAAATAGGTGGGTCTTGACACAGCTATTACATCTTATTTTTAGTGTAAACAATAAGCACGCTTTACTCTATACAGATATATACAGATAACAATATATATTATTTTCTAGTCTTGCATGAAATTTTGCAACAAAATTCCCAAGCCTCTTAACACTCTGGCAGGTCCTAACAAGCAAGGTCTGTAGCTTTTCCCCATTCCTCCAGCTGGCACCAATTTTATGTCTTTGCTATGTTCCTCTTCAAAGGCACCCAGGGGCAGCAAAAGGAAACCTGCTCATGCCCTTAGAGCACTCGTAACCTTGACTGCCCCTGTCAGGGCTCGCCAGGGCTCCCACCACTCTGTCCATGGCCCAGGAACCTGTGCCAGCCATGTGACACCATGTGGCTCAGGGAGGACTGAAAGAAAATCTCTGCTTGAAGAGGCAGAGTGACCAAAAAGCATACCCAGGACTGTCATAAAGAAGCAGACCAACCCCTGATGCTGTGGGATATTTCTTTACAGACTCTGTCTCTTCTCAATTTTCTTTAAGTTTGTTCTTCAGGTTTGCGTTCAAGTAAAATCTAGCTTTAAAGCTGGGGGACTTGTTGTTTTACTGTTGTGTTTTAAAACCACCCTTTTTTAGTACTTTGGGATATTCACTTAAAGGAAAAGGTTTTGGCAGAAACTACTGACAAAATCCTGTTATGCCTCTCAGACCAAGATCTGTGCTGTGAAACAAAGTTCTGCTGAGTCATTAGTCATCATCCCATTCCACCCCAGCCCAGCACAAAATAAGTTCCACTTTACACCTCCATTAACCCCACTTCTGCTGATTTCCTGCCTCTTCCATCATACACACTGCACAAGAGAGCCTCAGAGGCAGCCCGGTGCAGTGGTTTGCATTTCACCTTCTAAATGCAGGAAAATTACTTTTATGGGGAGATAAACTCTGATCCAACAGAATACGCTTTAAGAACCACTTAAAATGGGTTTTAATCTGAAAAATAAATCCATCACTTTTCACTCTGGCAAGACCCTAAAGTTATGTCAATGAAGAATTTGGCCTGCTTAAGATCTGAATTTTTATACATACTTATTAATTTATATTTTGTGAGAACATTTTCAAATTACAAAAAAAGTCACAATACTGGCACAAACTTCGTCATGTTCATATTCTTAAGGTCATATGAAAATATGTTACACTTTTCTGCAAACACAGTTAACATTAGAAGTCTCTGACACTTTATCTGAGACAAAGAGGTTGCTGGGGAAGCTTTCTAACCCCCTCAATTGTTATGCAAATAGTTAAAATATTGAAATGAATTTAAGGAGTTATACTCATACACGTCAGTCCTGTTATAATTTGGAGACAATGAATAATATATTTCAGACAAAGTGAAGGCAGCTATAGAAGTAAACTAAAATAGGAAAATTACGCCCACCAGGCATTTAAATTTAGGAGCAGAATAAATTATCCATACATTAAAAGGTTCATATATTTCAAAGAAAGCATAAAAAAGTTTAAAAAATAACTGAGAAAATGTAACAAAAAGCAGAATAATTCCAAATGTGATCAAAGCTGGTGAGAAAACCTATTAAATGGATATCCTTATTGCACAAAAATTATAAAATACTACTTTCACAGATCTATTCTTTTAACAGATATTCACTTAGAGTGTCTGCTGTTTTATGAAACAAGTTTTAATCTGGTACACCAAAAAAAAGTGTTAAAATTAAGAGTTTTATCCATTCAAATTTCTATTGCATTTTTTCATCTTTTGCCAAAATGGACATTTTTTGCTTTTAATCAAGTGTACCCTTTTATCTGGTATTCTTCCAAAAGGACTTCCATACAGTCTTGTATGATTCAGTTCATTGCATATGCTATTCTTACATATATATTAATTAAAAAGCTCACTCAGATGAAACCCCCAAAATACCTCAGTCATTTTCTCATGTTGAAAAGCTGATTCTCCCAATATTCATCAGGGCCTTAGTTAATACTTTGTACGCGTAGCACTTTCAAACCTTTGTCACTGCTGCATCTGTAACAGTATCTGAACTGTTACTGCCCTGATTTTATAACAGATTTTGTTAAAAATATCTGACCAGACATCCATGTTTTTTCACTAAGGTGGCTTCAGAATTAGGAAGAGAGGAGATGCTCTTATTCATGCTATGACTTAAGAACAATCCTACAAACAAATTTTTTCAGACCTCCAGTGAACTGAACTAATGATATATAATTTCCAGTGAGGAACAGGCTCATCACTATTTAATATTGCCATTTAACATTGCTATTTAACAGAGATTACATTACACTTCCCAGCTTCAAATAGAATGAGTTTTTTTGTGCCTCATTCTGAGAGAATGAATACCTTCAAATGACTCCAGCCAAGACAACCAACACTGGTGTGACAGGGACAGTAGCATAGTTCTGTAGCTTTCTTCTGTGGTCAGAAGTGGTTGCAGAATAGTGCCCAATGGACTGCAAGCCTGACTGATCACATAAAATTGGATTTCAGAGATAGGCATGAAAGCCTTTTACCATCTTACGGAGCACTGACAATATGTGACTTCACTCTCTGGCTTCTGAGAACTATGTCAAGGTACCATGTCAGAGAAGGAACAGTGAGTCAGTTTGCTGCTTGCAGATGACTCGTGGTTATGTCATTTAATTATGTGATCACAGAGAAATGAAGGCCAGATCATAAGACTGCGTTAGAATTGTGTAAGATCCACACAATAATGTGTAAGATCCATACAATATTAGGAGATATTTCATACTAAGAAAAGTTCAGGTAGCAGACACAGGAGTATGACTCTTGATTTCACAATAGTGGGAAGGTTATTTATTTGCCATACCATAGATTTATTACTCTAAGTTTACCCAGTGTGCATCCTGGGCGTCTCCCAGGAACCTGCATATGAAGGAAAATTATGCCACTAAACAATATCTACCATGCAATTATTCTTTGCATTCTCGTGTGTGTGCAGTAAGTGTGCCTCTGTGTGAGGTGGTTCATTCCACTTGGAAAGCTGGTTGCATTGTACCCAACATGTATTAAAAACATCTCCAAAGGGACTTAAAGTGTAGCAGTTTTCATGCTGTAAATCAAAGGCTCTGTTATTGCATACTTACTCGATGTATAAAAGCCACAATAGAGCCACAACTGATGTAAGAAGGTCAAATCTCTGTTGAAAATCATTAGAGGTTCATCAGTATGATATGTGCCATTATTTATAACTTAATGAATGTTAGCTAAAAATCACTTGAATAGCACTTTACTTATTAACATATTTCAAGCTATCTGTGCTCAGCGCCACCATAATTTTGGTAGCACAGCTCTGAAATATGCAAGTCTTGCTTGCTTATGGGGAATACATGGGCAGAATAAGAATGTTCCAAAGGGCTGTGTTCTTTCTGAGGAAGAATAAATGCACACGAGATTCACAATCAAGGAAATTTTATAGTATGGAATCCAGATGAGACTGACATATAATGCAGAAATTTATGCTTCTTAATTTAGCTGGTCAATTTTAATGGAAGTTATAGGTTTGCTATGAAACGATATAGCTAAGGAATTACACAGTAGTAGGTCACCAAAGAAACCATCCCTTCTGCCTTCCAATATGCCCTAAACTTAGGTCTTTTGGGATACGTGGTTCAGTCACTGATTGGTATTTGTAACATGTTGTGACTAGTAAAATTCAACTATTTCATTTTGTGAGAGCTGGTTCTTTACCTGCAACTTCTGGCAGTGCAATTTCACTAGTTCTGGGTGTAGGGATTTTTGACTGATGATTCATTCATATGAAGTTCTAATGAACACATAATTATATCACTGTGTCAATTCCTACAATTTTAAAAGCTTTCCTACTCCCACCAGCAGGGTTGGTTTTTTTTTTTTGTTTGTTTGTTTTTTTTTGATGGCTGGGTGCCTAGAATTGCCCTTTCTTTAGTGATTTGAAGAAGTAGGAATATATCACCTGAGAGCAAGATAACAGGGATAAAATTATCCTTTATTACTTTTGGGACAAAAGTATATAAACTTTAGGCCTCCAAACTAAGCTTCACAAATGCAAAGAGCAAAAGGGGTGTGGTGTCTGGCTGCATGTGACTACTGGCCCTGGCCATACCGTGGCAACCTCAAGTTGCAAAGGACCATGGGTTTCTAGTTAGGCTGGGAGAGATTTGGGACAGATCAGCGTGCTTTTCTAAACACTGACAGTAAAGAAATGTACACCAACAGATGGCAGGAACTGTCCAGGCTTTTGCTGGAGGATTAATGAAAGATGCAAAACAGGGATAATCTATAATTTCCTATCTAAAGTATCAGTCTGAATGACTGAATTGCTCAGAGAAACGGATCTTATTTCTCAANTTTCTAAAATGTAGGGTCCTTTCCAGAGGCCTGATGAGTCCTAGGAAGAATCTCCAGGTCACTTAGACATGGGGAATCAGCTTTGCATTTTACAAGGCCAGACAGTTTCAAATTGTGAGTTCTGATGAAGAAATTCGTGATAGAAAATTAAGAGAAATTAATGAAATTGTAATGCAATTGTACCATAAACTTTTGCATCTAGTATTTTTCTGCATATTCGGCATACCTTATTCTTCACTTTCTAATGTACGTGAATAGCTAAATAATGTAAATCATCATTTTACTGATCTAAATGAATCCTCATCGGATAATTTTAACTACATCGATATAGTACAACTCCAAATTAATCCCAGTGGAAAATGAATTGAAGACAGTTTTTAAAAGGATAAAGAAGGGTGGATTCTAATTTTTATGATGAAAGAGGATGAGCGAATTCTTCAAATTGAGGAGCTGAACACTCAGGATGCAGAAGCTTCCTTTGTATCTTATTTTCAGCCAAAGAAAAATAATGTGTCTTTCTTCTTTTTCTTTAGGAACGGAAAAAAAAGCAAAAAAGCTCTGTTTTTCTCCCAAGTTATGTCATTTCTCTCATATATGTCTTTTCTTTGTTCAAAAAAAAGCTTTTGCCTTTTGCCTACATGCCTGGATTTCAGTGCCATATGTCAAAATCTTGCAGTCAACTTTTGATTTTATTACCTATTCAGTACATGAGGAAAAAAACAATTACTTGAAGTACAGGGTATGTGGATTTTTATTTTTATTTGTTTACATTTTAAAACCTTTTACTTCAAATCTTGGTCTTAAAATTTGGCAACACAATATAATTTTTTGATGTCTTGCAATTAGATAATTCTGATTCCATATTGTCATGAAGTTATCCACTTGGAGAAAATATGTAAGAGTCCTGATTTGCCTTTCTGAATCTATTTTTCACAGTTGCAAAGTCCTGGTCAAATAAATTAAACTACTACAGCAGTATGTAACTAATTTTATGTAAATTAAGGTGTTAATGTTCTGAAACGCATTCCTGAAAATGGTCTGTTTTCTCTTGCAGCTTTTCTTCATTAATGTCACAATGGAAACCTAAAAATTAATTTCTACAAGACTAAGTGTTGCTCCCTGACCTATAAAAGAATTAATTTTATAGATAGTCTTAATGGTCATCTGACACTTCTCAGTAGCCCACCCAAATAAATCAACACCCCTGCCTGCATGCCAACAGAATGGGTGAATGTGAATAGAGGGTTTTTTAAACATCAGATGATCTAAGCAAGTTTTAGTCATGTTGCTGGGTACATAATTATTGTAATGTTTTAACCTCTGTTTGTAGCAGTCCCCTAACACAAGCGATATTGACGCTTTAAGTTACCAAGAAAAGACAAGATTAGCAGAATGAAAATAAGTACAATTAGAAGCCAGAATGCAAAGTTAGAAACAGCCTTATTACTTGACTAGAAAGGTTCAAGTAACAAATATATACAGACAGACACAGAAGAGGCAAAACTTAAAAAAGGTAGCTAAAACCTCAATTTCCAGCTACCAGTTTCCTCACTTTGTCTGTCATCACATCAGATTATACAGAGGGAAACCATGATTATCCTTTTAATTGATTTTGCGTACGGGTCTAAATTGGTTCTATGTGAATTTTTTTGTGATGTATTCTAAATAATCATCTGGAGTATTTAAATAAACTGGGTCATGTCCTTCAACTACTGGGTAAGCAATTATATTGGCTTGAAAAAATACAACCTCTGTTGCTACAACTTTTCTGCATATACCAGAATATTGTATACAACAGGGTAATTTTTTCAACATACTCTATCAGTTTAATGCAGACCACTTGCATCATCAGCGTGAAGGATGAAAAGATGAGAAGATATGTTTTCTCTGTTTCTGAAAGTCCAGTTTCCAAAGAAATTTTCTTGCCCAGGTTATTTTGCCTACATTGTAGTGGTTTCTCTACTTGCCAAAATCTGTGAAAGTTTTGTCATTGGCCTCAGTGAAAAATCTGATGGTTTTGCATAGCCACATACCACTGAGGATCTCAGTGTTGTAAAGCAAAAGCTACCAATTCTTAGAAAATAATTGTATTCCTCCTAAAAGGTCTCAGTCCGAGATCAGTATAAGAGAATCTAAATATTTTTTTTAAAAATGAACATGAAAATTAAAAACTTAAAATCCAGACTGTCAACACAAAGAATCATGGATTTAGAAAAAAGAAATGGAAATAAATTTTGGCAGTCCAGATTATTTTTTATTATTTGAATGTCATTGACAAGGATATTTGAATTTTTCAGCTAAAATATATATCTAAAGAAGATATAGTTACTTTATTTTCCACAGCGTGAAGATATTTAGGATGGTTGATTTAAAATTGCCTGAATTCCTAAAGGTCTGTACCCCCAGTTTTATCCAGCATGACTTCAAAAAGAGTGTTTAAATTCTCCCAAGCCAGTCACTTCATGAAACTGGCAGCAACTCGGGAGTGACTGAAGTTGATATATTCTAACAGCAACAGTAACGCTTTTGAGCCATACAGGTTAATGAGTTACTACTGTGCATCAGCTGAGGGTGGTGGCTGCTTATTCACTCTGTTTGTGCCAAACACAGGGTAAAACACATTAGGTTAAACTTTAATGAAAAAAGGTTATGCTAATGTACTTTACTTTGGATTCACCAAAGGCTAAGAGTTCATTTAGCACCTCTTAAAGCAATGGCAACTTGATGAAATGGCTCAGCCCCTACAAGAGAGATTAGATTACAATAACAATCCAGTCACCCTGATTTCTGGTTCCCTGTTGTAATTATTAAACAAAATTCAGATTCATAGATTTCAAGGCAATATTTATTTGTGCAAGGAAGAATGTTGTCAAAAACTCGAGTAGCAGTCAGCTTCATTCAATCTGTAAGTGAATAATCACCATCTCTCCGCTTGTATTATTTCCTTAGAAATTGAGATCTGGGCCTTCATCCACCTTCACATGTGTCTAGACTTTAAATAAAAATAAACTTCTTCTGAAAGCTAGGGCAGTTGAACCTTGTGTATACAGTCTGCTAGAATGGAGGCAATACCTATTGCAAGGTGGTATGTGAAAAGGAGTGGCTGGAAAGGCAAAAATAAAATAAACAGAAGAGCAGTAATGAAAAAAGTTTCCCTTTGAAAGCTATGAACAGTCCTGAGAAATAGGAAAGAAATGGATCAAATCTACTCCACAGCTGACATGAATTCTGGAGTAAAATACCCTCTTGCCATCATGGAAGCTTATATATCCTTCAACAGGAAAGAATGGGAAAACTGAAAAATTCATATGGTTTTTTTCTGAAAAACTACAGAATTTTTAAAGAAAATTTCTTGATCTGAAAAATTACAAAAGTTGTTGAGTTTGGCTTTAATTGCATAAAACCTAATGCCTGATTTCAACTGAAACATTATTTCTTTCATTTACTGTTTCTATATATATGAAGGTTTAAATTTTCAAGTCCACTACATTTATGCATACTCTTCTAAAAGAGTCAGCATAACCACTAATAAGTTAGTATTCCAACACTTTTATTTAGACACATGATTATCAAAAGTCACAACCAAGCCCCATCAAAAGTCAAGCTTTGTCTTCTGGTTTCTCATTCAGTAGCTTTCTTGTACAGTTGAAGATGTGTAAGGTATTCTCAGCCAGGCCTTCCATGGATTCACACAGTGACTGAGGCTGGAAGGGGTCTCTGGAGGTCATCTTCTCCAACCCCTTCCTTTTTAAGCAAGGCAACCTGATATTGGCTGCCCAGGACCATGTCCAGACAACTTCTGAATCTCTCCAAGGATGGAGACTCACAGCCTCCTTGGGCAACCTGTGTCAGTCAGTCACCCCCTCAGTGAAAGAGTGGTTGCTGATGCCCAGATGTCAGGAAGTGTGCCTCTGGTCCTGTCACCAGGCACTACCGATAAAATCCTGCCTCCATCCTCTGTCCCTCCTCCCTTCAGGTCTTCATACACATTGATAGAGTCCCCTGTGAGCCTTCTCCAAGTCAAGCAGTTCCAACTCGCTCAACCTCTCCTCATAGGAGAGATTATCTAGATCCTTATTTATCTCAGTGGTGCTTTGCTGGACTCCCTCCATATCCTCCATGTAGTGGGTTGTAGAGTAGATGGGAAGTGTCATCTCCCTTGACCAGCTGGCAAAGCTTCTAAAGCAGTCCAGGACACCAATGACCTTCTTTCCTTGAAGGGGTTCATTTCTGGCTCCACCAGGGTCCACCAGCTTATGGCCTGCAAAATTACACTCACTGCTCAGGCCCCAGCAAGTACTAGTGCGTGGAATTATTCCTCCCCAGATACAGGACTTTTTACTTCCCTTGGATGAAATGCACAAAGCTCCTGTCAGCCTGTTTCTCCAGCTTGCCAAGGTCCCTCTGGATGGCAGTGCAACCCCCTTTCTCTTACTAGTATGGCAAACATTCCTCCAGATCATTTTCCTAACCTGGGATTTCTTACAAGTACTTTCCCCTGCAGCATGCTCTCTTGGTTTCTGCCTGAAGGGAAGCTGAGCGTAGCAAAGGGTATTCTCGAAATCAAGATTCTCCAGGGACCAATTTGTCCTTTGACACCAAGTAATATATGTGTAGTCACACAATATATTAAATGCAGTTTAAAAGTAATAATATTTGAAATTGGTTTTGCATCTAGTGTGAACAAGACTTTTGAAACAAGAACAGAACCTTTCGAAACAGGTTGGAATTTAGGAAAGCTGGTGCAGCAATACAGAAATGCAGTTTATTGTAGAAGGTAAAATCTTGACAATTGTGGTCCTGTCTACTCTACAGCTCTATTGGAGTTCGCACCGTTTCAAATGAAAATAGATATGCTTCACCATTCTTGTTTAGTATGTCCCTTCTCCATGGTGCCTTATTATTATTACAATTTAATGTGGTGGCACCTAACTGGCAGAGTCAGGTTATACTCCAGTGTGCTAAACAAACATAATAAATGACATGACAGTCCCTGCCACAATACATGGACTTCACCTTGACGGGACTAGATCCAGCCAAGGAAAAAGCAATGATATATTCTGACAAGATTCTGAAGGTATTTAAAACAGATGGAAAACCCTAGACTCAGTATGAATGTCCTCCTTGACTGCCTTGAGTCAACATGAGGTAGTTTATTTCATACAGATTGCTGTACAGAGCCAACAGCATGGATTTCCATACCAAAGGCTGATGGACAAGTATGTAGTTCCGCATACTATGAGGTCTTGTAAATACTTATTCTCTGGTTTTATACTTTCAGTGGCACTTTCTGAAGGTCACAGAAAGTACCACTGTGTTGTCCAGTTTCAAAGTCTGTCTAATGACAAACAGATGTGACGTGGTCATGCCAAACTTTTGGTTGCCTTTGGAAAAGAGATACAGGAATTATGGCTGCAGAAACCAAAGGCCAACTCTGGTTCAGAAGCAAACAGTCCTTTCCTAATCTGCTTAAAAAATAATGGCACTGCATACTGCTATAGACTTTAAGTTATGATTACTATTTTCTACTATATAGAAATAAAATTTTAAATATTAACCGCTATAAAAATAATTAGTACTCATATGTCATGCCCTATTTAGAGGCACACAGTGCACAAGGATATTCCCTCCTTCCATCAGTATGTAGACTGAAAAGCCAGCCTAATACCAGTATATTAGACTTGGTCTGAATTTCTTTGTATTTTCTTGTTCACTTTCCATGCAACATATCCAGCTGCTCATGGACAGACTTCATAAAACGTGGGACATTATTTGTAACTGACTGTAAGACTAAAGCACTGCTATTGCTATTTGTTAACGCTAGGGAAATATGCATTTGTGTCTTCATACTGGTGTATTTGGTAAGTAAATATTACATAATGTAATATTATATGCATTAACATTATGTAAGACCAAGAATCGTTAATAAATTTCCCTGCTTTGATACTGAAACAAAGAATTGCTCTTATGAACAAGAGACCAACACCCGCATTTTTCACTGAAAAAACATTTTGCATAATGAATTCTCTAGATTCTGCTATTGTTCAGTGAAGTACACACTCATGCAGAGAACAGCAGGATGGGGATTTCAATAGGAAACTAAGTTAATTTATGGCAACAACTAAGTAATAAAAGAAAGGCATATGAAAAACATGGCAAAACTTTGCCTGAGCACCCTGCCTTTCAAAGAAATGAGACTACAAGGTAATATAGTGTTTTGTGTTTACTGGAATCTTGGATATAATGACAGGCACAAGTGTAAGAAGCCAACATTAGTCTTGTCAGTTTTGTTAGTCTTACATAGCATAGAGTGCGCACGCTTATATTCTTTTGGACTTAGACACAGTTCTGTGAAAATGAAGCCAGATTCTGCTTCATATGTCTTATGCACAACATACTTCTACAATGACACCAACACCATCTATTTTTGATTGTTTTTAGTAGTTGCAATGGGTTATAAACCTTAAACTTTGTACAGACCTTAAATGTCACCAATATTACTGAATGCAAAGTTAAAACAGCTTGCACAGATGAGAAATGCCTTTAGAATAGCAGTAGTGAAATTTATCCCACCAGATGAATTTCTGTTATATGATTGCAAAATGAATCTATTTTTTTAAATGGGTAAAGGGAAAGGACAGTCAGTCTGAGATTTACACCTGATTTGTGCTATAGTAATCTTTGAAATTAAGAAGTGTATCCTTGCATTTCATTAAATTCTGGCTAATGAGATAACTGTCTTCCCAAGGAGGGAGTGATGAAGTACTCATGCCATAAAGCATAAATTAATGCTGCAAGGTTAAACACTGGAACTAACTCATGTTTCAACAAAAGCCCCTACCAGCAGTTAAATTAACTGACATAAATACCATAAAATCTGTCTTTATTTTAGTCTCAGATGATGCTTCTTTTTACACCCCTGCTTTCAGTTTGTATAACTCATTTTTGCACATTATTGCATGCATCATTTGCCATTTAAAGGATCAGCCTCAACTGAAAAGAGATTTAAGGAATCAAATACTCAGGAAAAAGAACCTGTAGGTATGAGGAATACCCCTATCATACTGTATTTTGCCAGTATGCTTTAAAGAAAACACTACAATAGACAACCAGAGTTCAAAGAAACAGTTAATTATGTTGAGAATAAACGAAAGAAATATACTTTTTCAGCTTTTTGATAGACATTTTGAAAAAAATGCTAAAGAAAACCTGTGGTGATAATAGGTTTGATATATATTCTGGCAAAAAATTATATCACATTAATGAGGTGGCTTAAAGGGCTCATGCATTTTGTAGGAGGCATTTCAATGTATTAGTATAATTAGCAGTGATGAGAAAACTGTTTGGAACTGAATTACCTCTCACGAGTTCATTTGAGCTATATGAAATTACACCATGCAAGAAGGAAAATTATGGAGCCATCCAGAGAGAGTTCATGCCTGATTTGATCATAGTCACTAATTGGATGATCATTTTCGTAAAGCTTTTCAAATGGTTGACAGTTTCTGCCTCTCATTTTTTTTAATGGACTAGCTCTTTATTTCTTGCACTAAGCAACCAAACATACATTTGTTCAAGATTTTGGTGTTTCTACAGGGACCTACAGGTGTAATTGTCACAATCTGAGCAACCTTTGTCCCCTAATTAGCTGCTTTTTGGGGACCCCTGATGAGAGTTGCTGTTCTTGTTAACAATCTTAGAGAATACCTGATGAGTAAGACTCTCCAAAGTCTGATGCATGTCAGCAGACGCCATATGACAGCAATTTAATGAAGTTAAAAACTGACTTGATTCTGATGGCTGGAATAGTATCTGTGCTGTATAGCTTTTGATTTCTGTTGGTCTATTTATTTTTTTCATCATGAATTGGGTGTTCTGGGGAAGGATAACAGAAAGGTGAAGGATACAGGAAGAAAAGCTTATTAATGGAAATACTTTATGAGCCCTTTTTCTGTCCTTCTTAATATCCAGTAACACTGAGCAAATTGAAATAGTGTTAACATCCTTCATATATTTTAAATTAGATGCCTGGTATATGAAATACTTGATTTGAGAGTTATGAAGCATTTAACTCAGATCTGTTTTACAGCTTTTTAATAAAGGTCTTCATTTTTCTGGGGGTTGGGGTTTTTTTGTTTGTTTGTTTTTTGAAAAGGGTTTTTTGTTTGTTTTAATTGTTCTTTCCTTTATTGAATGCAAATGTTTTGCAGTAATATTTGGACTTCTTGTCACCCCACGTGTAAAATGTTACTTAAAAACAGTACTTTCCAAAAATAATATATCTGGGTTGAAAAACCAGGAGGAAAACAGAAATAGAAGGGCTTTACAGTCTCTTAAAAAAAATGGAATGATAAGCTTAGGAATACTTTGCCTCAATTATAAGGTATAATTCAATGTAGTGTTTGTGTGGACTGTTCTTGGAAATGCTTTTGCAGCCTTTTATAGGAACAGAAGCTCTTTCTGACTTCCTCTATTTGCTAAAAATTTTCATAAGCTTTTTAGTAATGACTTACAGAGAACACTAGCACTTATTTAGATGTTATTAATAGATAAATATAGATCTAAGCAAAAATGTTATCATTACATACAGTATTCTATTTCCATACAGCTCTCATATTCTAGCAGACTTTACAGAAACAAGTAGAAAATGTTATTTAATACTTTTGAACTTTATTACATTCACTGACTTTTCCTGGAGTAACAAGATGTCTTCCCCCAAAAAATCTGAAGTCCCAAAGAAATTCCTGGAAAAACAGTGGTTCATAAATGTCTCTTAAATAAGTCACGTTTTAAAACATGTAATTTACAAGAATAATGAGTAAGAGTCTGGCTAGCAGGTTATGGATTGTAATCATGCAAAAGCCTAAAAGAAATTTGCCAGTGGTTCAATATAGGAAGAACATACATATTCAGAAGTATGTTTGAAGAACATAGACACAGTGCTACTGTTCTAGTGGTAGATAGAGCACCAACTGGTAATGCAGATGCCTTAGGTAATGTTGTTCCTCTCTCTAGTCCAGCAGAAAATTGTTCTAGGAATGCACTCCGTAGTCGTTTGGCAACTTTCATGTTCAATGTCAGATGGAAGACAAATACAGCACACCCTTTCACGTCTCGTAAAAATGAATACAGGGAATTCAGTCAAGTTAGAAATATAGAAAAGCACTATTAGACCACTGAGGTCAAACACAGTGTGGAGGTCCCATTTCCAAATCAAGTCAGACTCTTAAAGGACATATGTCAATGGTAATAATATTATAAGAATGTTCATTTAAGTAACTTCCTAGAGAAAGCTATCAATATAAAGTAAAACTATTGTCAATGATTTTTTTTTTAACTGCAACCTCATAGTAGGGTTGGCAATTTTTTTTCCATTATACAGCAATTATTCAGCCAATATTAATATCATGGGTTTTATAGAAACTTGGCAACATGATACAATTGCTCCAAAAAGCTGCTTAGAGATTATTTCCACTTCACAGGCTACTCCCCATAGACAGTCATAGGGCCACTTCACTGCAGTTAAGATGGGTTAATTTTTCACATGCAAAAGTCATGTGTCTTTCTGCACATGAAACTGATTGTTTCAGCTGAGGAAACTTTCAGCTATCTGAGGGTTTGGAACAGTGTTGGTTTGCAGATACTCTATGCATGAAAAAAGTAATCTGTATCAAACAGAATACTAAACCTTGAAGTTCAGGTTTTCCTAATGGGAAAGGTTTATATGTTAAGCAAAGCAAATGAAAGCTCTATGACAGATATTTATTTCATTAAGACATTAAAGTTGGCAGGTCTTCAGTTTGATCATAGCTCTATTGGTGTAAACTCAGTTTCTGTAAGTTTTACTTCTTCAGCTTTTATGGTTTAATATTAAGAATTATGAAAAGATACTTTCACTCATCAGTTTTGTTCTGAATGTCTGAAGTCCTGTGCACACATAAACAGTCTGGGAAAGAGCTGTGATTGTTTTATATTTGTAACTCTGGTTGTTTATTCATATAGAGAAAACATACCACAATAATAACGATGATGACAATTAGAATAACAATGAGACAGAGTGAGGATTACAAAAGCAGCAGGCTCAGAAACTGAAACCTTGGAACCTTGTTATTAACCTCCTTTCTAAGAAGGGACTTGATTTATCAAATGTGAAACACAGAGAGAAATCAAAGTTAGGGAAGGTTTGTTTGTTTCTGAACAGTTCAAATTCTTCCCAAAATTCCTACTGTGAAGATGTTATCGTATCGGCAAGGGCTTCAAACACTCTTTATATTCCTTTGGGAGGATAAAATGAAATCAGTAGGCAGAAGTGGGGCACAGCCTCAGATGTAAATGATACAACTATACTTCTAAAATACCGATTCAAAGGTGGTAGAACCATGGCCATGAAAGAGGCATATAATTTGGAAGATTTAGGACATCATTTCTTTGAAGTGCAAA
The DNA here is from genome assembly GCA_013397055.1 of Pachycephala philippinensis. Lineage (NCBI taxonomy): Eukaryota > Metazoa > Chordata > Aves > Passeriformes > Pachycephala > Pachycephala philippinensis. The sequence continues at coordinate 745,878 of VWZT01013070.1, forward strand.
TTGCCCATGCCATTTTCATCAATGAGAATTAAAGTACTGCATTTCCCTTTAAAGGTTAAAAATCAACACATGTCCACTTGTTGGAAGATACATCAACAAATCAGACACAGGTAATGCAGTCCCTGTAATCTCTTAATATAAGCCATTGAAGCACTCTAATTTGTGTGAAACTGTAGAAATCCCCAAGGACATCAGTATAGCCACTGCATAAAGCCCTGTATAAAGTACATCGTTCTTTATCCAGGATTTGTCCTTTGTTGGCCTTTTGACTAGCACTAAAATCTGCACAGTAATATGTGAGTAAAATTTTAAAACTTATTGCTCAATTTGTCATCCAAATATGAAGAATACAAAGTTCTTTTTAATGATATTTAACTTCTAGCATTACTTATTCTTCATTATAACAAGTTTCCGTCTCACTATTTTCACCAGAAATGCAACTTGTATCCCTGTTATTATCACAACTCTAAGGAATGCAGAAATTAATAGGAAAGAGATGGTAAATGGCCCTCAGAACCAATCTGTCAGACTTCAAGTAACTTTATTTATGGAAGATCTTTAAATAAACCAGAGAAAATAGTATCTTACTCCCTGGGAATATCTTTCTTTTACTGAGAACATTATCTGCCTTTTTTTTTTAAATCATTGTATTTAATGGGGGTTGGAGGGTAGAAACAGAATCCTTGAAGTCAGCAGTAACTCAAAGAAATATTCCTGAGAAAGACTTCAAGCAATTCCCTAAGCAGCCTGACCCAGGATATTAGCCCTGAAGGCTTTTGCACAGCCACCAGTTTCACCACTAGTGGAGACAGCTACACATCCAGATGTTGATGCTGGAAAAAATCTGTTCCCAGACTCAGCATCTGCTTCCTGAAATCAGCTAAGTCTTCTGTGAATTAATAGAATATTCAGCAAAAGAAAGCAAAGATGAATATTGCTTTTTATAGAATAAACCCCACAACACTGTGTTTATACAGTGTCCTTTCAATGGCAACATTCAAATCAGTGAAAGAAATGCAAAAGACGTCTCAAATTTGCATGGAATGTCAGCTTGCAGGTATTAAAACATGATTACAGAAATTAGGTCGAGAAAATCTCAAAGACATAGCTGTGTACTCTGCAGGTGCTTTTTACAACTTTAAAAGCTGTGTTTGAAAACTGAATTACTGAGTATGTGGGATATTTTGCTATAAGAATACACTTTCTCTTTCTGAGATTAGACATCTTAGAAACTCATTGAAGTGAAGAGGTGGGCAAAATGGGTATGTTCATTTTCAAGTCAGGAAATTTATTGGGTAGATATTACCTGTTCCCAGCCTTTGGTCAATTTTATAAACCAAGTAATTGACTGTTTTTCTAAATAATCTGCACTTGTATTCATTTTGCCCATTTTTACATATAGAAAAAGGCCTATCACTGCTTTTTCCAAAGATTCTGCTGCTGAAAACATTATAATATAAAGTTTAATATCTTCCTCACTGAAAGGTGCGTTATATTCAGCATACTAATCAAAGGGGAAAAATTGTGCACTGCAATATTTTTAGCCCAGCCAGTGAAATCTTAAAAATTTGAGAAATATAATTCTTACAGCATACAAAGTCAGAAGTGATAAAAGGCAACATTCATCCCCATTAATAGCTCCAGTGACTTCAATGGAATTACAGCAAGAACAAATTTGGCCCAGTCTCCTCAGCATGACAGACTGTTCACATGTGCTGCAGAACTCCTTCTGGGTCTGTGCCACAACTCTTTTCTCTCTCT
>VWZT01013070.1:747712-777712 GCA_013397055.1 Pachycephala philippinensis
GACAAAAAGTCAAAGTGAGGAAATAAGGCGGGAGGGATCTACTCAGATAATAATGTGTCTTTTTTAAAATTAATTCAAATTTTCTTCTGCAACCACAGAAGTGATTGGTGGCTACATTTAAATGCTTGCAAAATACCATGTTCAACCAGTTTAAGTGTTAGAATTCATGGCAACTCTGAAGATGTTTGCGAAGGATTAATCCACAGAAAGAAAAAACAACCATGGTCTTCTTAATACCTATGTTATGTTATACTTCTCTCAATATTCCAGAGCCACTTCTGAAAGAAAAATCTCAAAAATCTTTCTATGAAACAGAAAGAAAGAGGATTTTGCCTTTTCACCTCATGCAGTTTGTCTGATTCATGTATAAAGCTGTTGCTCAGAGTCACATTAGGTATTCTACAACTGTTATTAACCTGCAAGATAAATTTCTTTATATACCCCACCTCAACAAAAAAGCCAAACTGTTGATCAATAACCATAAAAAACTGAATATGATTCCAAGTGTTGGCTTTTCAAACCTTCATTAGCTCTCAGTGTTGAGCTAATAATGAGTATTGCCTGGATCTAGTCAAGAGGGAAAAAAAATCATAAAAATTGCAGACTTCTATACCTGCACTATTACTTTCTTTAGACATTATTATACCATTACAGAGTAGCAGCCATTTTTGCATAAGTCCAGATTCAGATTACTGAAATCAATTCTATTTCTATTGATTTTCACAGGCTTTAGGAAAAGGCCTTACTTTATCCTACTTCTCAATTTAGAAGTCAGTTTCATACACTAACTGCTACAAGGTTTATTCAAGGAAAAAGAATAGTAATTTTGCCAGCATGTGTTAGCTACAGTCAAGGATCAACTCCTACCTGCTTCTACTACTTATTAAAACCCTTCTCAATTTAAAGCCACAGGGAAAGTTATTAATCTCTGCAACTTCTCTACAGAGATACAAACTATACTCTGTGAATTATTATCATTGCCCATATGTAATGCGACTGTGCATCACTCATACTTAAATTGATATTTATTTCTGTGTCTCACTTTGAGCACTGCTCATCACATATAACCACATCTGCATTGTGGAATGTTTGTTTTAAAGTGTGAATATAGTGTGGATTGTTGTTGAGTCCCCAGTTTATGTACATTTATTTATAATCTTTAATGTATTAATTGTATAGTACTATATTACAATATTTTAATGGGTTTTGTTCCTGGCTAATAAAATGTATTCTCAAAGTAGCTTCTGGTAAGATGTGTCCCTGAAAGCTCCAACATAAAAAGGTCTAGTGCCAATGTAATAGAAAATAACTGCATTCCAATGCCAAGCTTGTTTTAGATCTCTTCTTCCTTTTGATAGAACATTGTTGGGCACAATATCAACAAAATGATCTGATTGCGCATGAAAATCAGATTGCATTTAATCTTTAGACAATGTTGCACTCATTGCTCTGTCAACTCAGGAGCTTATCATGGTATCAGAGAAGAAAACACATAGTGGCATTTCCATTTGGGTTGTGGATGCTGAGTCTGACAGAGCATTGTTACACACAGTTTGTGATATAGTTGCCCTGTTTGTAACTTCTCTGTGCTTCTCTGTACTTTGACACTGTAGGGTGGTAATATTTTTGCTCTCTTCTGTTAAAAAAATATTTTACAAGACCTGTGTTGCTTAAAAAAATATTAAAACCATTCCGGGAATTATTTAAATAATTTTATGTTTTGCAGGGGGGGAAAGTGTGTTCAATTTGTGCTTGCATTGAAGTGATATTTTCATTCAAAGGTTCTGACATTGGACTTCTTGTTTTCCTTCCCAGATTCATTTCACCACAGGCAATGGACATTTCTAAGCCTGGACACAGCTTCTCCGTCAGACATTTGATCCACTAGCACCTTCTATCAGAGAAACTTCCACTCAACATTGCTTTCATTATATCTAAAAAAGATTTTAAAAACTAAATATTATCCATATTTATTCATGTAGGCAAATATGTGCCTTCTCAATTGTGCTTCATTTTTCTCTAGAAGTATATGTGTGAGTAATACTTGGCTCCTGACCGGTGTGCTGCATACCTGTTTCACTTGATTTGTTCTCTGAGATATTAGAACGCATGCTGAGCTCTATATTTTTTGTAAATACCCCTTGCAAATTTTGGACAGTATCTAAACCAGTCTTTTAACAATTTCACTGAAAAACAGGAGCCGCCTGATATATCCTCCAACATCAGCATCTCTGTTGTAGCTTTCCCTTGACTCATTACCAGGGCCTTTTCTGTCTCCTTTCACTCGAAAGGAAAGCTGGAGATCTTCTTCATGTTCTCGTAATCGTGAGGAAACTATTTCTTCACAAGCCCATTTGTAAACTCACCTTCTGCCCTTTTCTTCTGCTGTCTTCTCTGTTCTGTTGCTTTCAAATATTGCACTTCAGAGAACTCTCTCAGAATTTGAAGGATTTTCTATTCATTCTCTAAACAGATTCCCAACTATTGCTTCCATGAAAAAACCAGTCACATATATAGGCACTTACATTAAAAAAATCTATATCTTTAAAGCTTATTACTTTACTTTTTACTAATGCTGTTCAACATGTTTTACTCTTTCAGGACCTTTGATCAAACAAAAAGTGCCCTTATGAATGAAGATTTAGTGTCATGACAAAGACTTGCCTTTTTTTTTTTTTCACAGCAATAGTAGCAGGACTTTTTTTCAGTCTCCTCACTTGGAAAAGACACCATTACCTAATGAGAGGGCACCGGCAAGAATTCCACATTCCTACTGCTAACTGAAATCTGCCAAGACTGGCTTGTTTCTTCACTATGTTTTCTCTGCCAGAATTTTCCTGATTCTTTTTCCAATTCTTCATAAATCTATGGTGAGAACAAATGCAGAAAAAGCAGCATAAGGAAGACGCTTCAGCCTTGCTAAAATTTGGCTTAATTATCATGAGTTTTCCTTTTTTTTTCATTCACCCTCCTGCTCCTTCTCCCCAAAAGTACAAGTTTTGGGTTTTGAATATCTCTCTGTCTTTGAAAATATTTCAGATCAGTTTCAAGCTCCTCATAACAATCATAAGAATTAGATATTTTCTTTTTGTATCTTGAACAGAAAATTATCTTCTTCAGACCACCTTTGAAGCTTAAATGGTGCTTTCCACACTGAAGCTCAGTTGCAGCAACTAGAGAGACTATGGTTTTAGCAAAACTTTGATGTTTTACCATGCTAATATTTAACATCTGCATATTAGTAGTGCTGAAAATACAAGGCCTACCTATAGATTGGAACGAAGTGAAGCTTTGCTGTGAAAGACATACCACATTTTTAGACTCAAGCAGTTTCACATAACACGAACCCTCTAAATTGTTACCTACACAGAAAGATACAAAAATAAAATAAGACACAGACACTTTTAAAAAGTGAATATGTTTCCAATATTCAAGGTCTGTTAATTTTTCATTTCAGAGAAAGTATTTTTAATCATTGGAAATATAAGCAAAAGTCATGAAAGTAGAACAGAAGCAGAGTCCCCAGAGACATCTAAATGAGAGGGAGATAAAGTATTACTTGTACTGAATATTCTCAGTTCACTTGGAAAACAAGGGCCACATACTCAACATATGCAAATAAGCATCATTCAAATTACATCAATGGCGCTACCATCATTTATACCATCTTCAGTTGTAGCTCAACATACATTCCTCAATTTGTTTATCATATACAGATAAAACCTTCTAATGTGTATTTGTAACAGGAAGTAAAAATCAATAGGCACTGTGACACTAACTACACACACAAACACTGATAATGCAATACATTTCTTTTTTCTGCCTGGAAGCACTTAAGAGAAAAAGGAAAGCACTTAAGAATATTAATCATTTGTGGACCATTTCATTAGACTGCTAATGTTACGGTGAAGTGACGTGTGAGTAGCTTGAAAGTATTGCATATTATACAATGATTTACCATAACTATGCTCATATTCTATTTCATTACTCTCTGCTATCATAAGCATACATTTCTAAAAGGTTTAAAATGTTTGATTTGTATTTAAAAGAAAAATCAAAACAAAGCATATGTCTCATTGTATTTGCATGTCAACAAAGCTATCACAGCAGAAAGATTTGTGCCCAGTATTTACTGGATGGTGTCACATGCTACTTTAACTCACAACATCATGTGCATTTAGCTGCCAGAGTCAGTCCTTTTTATCTAGGTGCCATTGCCACAGAAGTATAACAGCAGGAGCTTCAGCTATGTCTTAGGCTTACATATTTCAATAAATAACAATACTCCAGTAGCATGGATGACATTCTCATTTGAAATTTAGGCTGCATCTCCATGAGGAATATTTGGTGTCTTTTTCTGGTTTCAGTTATACTCTTGATAACAATGGTGAGAACAGCCAATCTTTCAAATACAGAACCACATTTCAAGCACAGTTACTACTACTAAGGCTCATTTTTATTCTGGAAGAGGCAAAGCAGAAATCTAGGCATGCACATCAAGCAATGTTTGCATAAAGTATCAGGTACTTTCATGAGCACCTTCACAGTTGTTCTGTGCCTGGCTTGTGTTACTTATTTGTCATGCCCAAGCAGTTTTGGTCAGAACTACTTTGCCTTACCTGCTGGGCCTCAGCAAATCCCACACAAATTGCACTCAAAGATTTCTAACTGGGATATAAAGGTGAAATTGTAAGGTGACATCCCTATTTGTAATTAAAGTAATATGTTAGCCTGGGCTTGCTATAGTAGGCAATAAAGACAATAGTATTTTCCCTAGAGAAAAGGCTAACTTTACACAATGGTTACTCATGCACTTATGTACATTCCTGTAAATCCAGTTCATCAGGTATCTTTATGTTTGGACTGCTTTTCAACTTAAACCCACTGTCCATCTGTTCTGTGTCCACACTGTTGAACAAGCACGTGTTGCTGACAAAATGACTCCACATAATTCCCAATATTTAACAGAAACCTGGAAATGTTTCTTCTTTTATCCCTGTGATCTTGAATTTCAGTTCAGTAATTAAGCAACAATAGTTAGAAAGATGTATAGGAGTAGACCGTTCAGAGCTTTTACAAGGCTGCACCTACTAATGCAAATACTGAATATCTCTGTTTGGTCTTTTGCACCCTTGTGTCAGTCTAAATAGAGCTCCATCATCTGCTGGTTCAAACCTGGCTCAGTGTGTCAGGCATTATATGAAATGCAAGGAGTCAGTAGTGTTTGGGGATTTTTGCCTGTTTTCTTTTTAAGAGTAATGTTGAAAAGAATACTGTATATACAAGAACGTGAGAGCCATGATGCTGAGAAATGTCGTGTACAAGAGAACTGGGCAAGAAGGAAAGCAATTCTGTGGCACAATGTTAAAGAAGTGGGAAGCGGCGATTTATGTTCTTTCTTTGGTTCTTCAGTTTAGCACCTGGAAATCTTTAAAGGAGAGTGATAAAGTACTGCTTTTGGTATCAAAGCTGACTGAAAAGGTAGGATTTCTGAATTGTTCCCCCACCTAAGCTGATAATTAGAAGGTAGCTGATTTGGAATAGAGTTGTTGTATTTAAGAACTCAAGCCTCTTGTTGCGTTTCATTTTTGGTATTTAAAATAAACATGCTTCATCTATGTATGTCATTCCACTGCTGCTACTAACAGAAGGATAAAAATCAGTACCTAAAAGGTAATGACCTGAAATTAAAAAGCCTGCTGTAGAAAGGGTAGGATTTTGCACAATGTCACATATTTAAATATAAAATAATTGGCATCTCAGTTCAATTACACAGCTTTTCAGTCTAAGAGAGAGCAACATCCCCAGGAACCAAGCAAAACAATTATTTTCTCCATCTAAAGGTCAAGTTAAAAACCCCGACTGCCATTGTTTTGATTTTAAACACCTCCTTGACCCCCAAAAACCTCTCAAACAAACAATTATTGTACATTTGTGAAGTTTTTATTGCTCAGAACCTTATTTGCATTTCAGAATGATGAACACGAGCAGCTCCTTGAATTAATATTTTCTGAGATTCCATTAGATTATAAATCACCTCACAGACATTTTAAAACAGTAGTGAGATAGTTTCAACATCTGTTATTTTGCCCAATCCATTGAAGACTCTGTTGAATGAATGGGGTGCATGACAACAGAAAACCAAGGTGACAGGCTTAGATTAAACTAATACACCAACAATAGTATCATTAGTCAAGTACTAACAGCAAATCACACTTGTATTGAAATCTAGAAATAGCTGAAAGTAAAAGGAAATCCCATAACAATGCATTGGTTTGATAATAGCAAAGAATGATTTAATGAAAGAATAAACATTCAACATGCATTCACATTTCATGTGAAGTGCTCTTGGCTGTTAAGAGTCAAGAGCTCTTCACGTGAAAGTAACATGTTTCTACCTCTTTCAGAGATGATCAACTGAAGGAGCCTTATTAATAGCTATACAGGGCTGTTGCATTGTCCTTCTGAGTCATCTATCCACTTGAATTATTCTCAATTGACATATAAGTCTGCATTTTCCTGCTGCTGCATTAACCAGACTGAACACAATGGGTCAGATGCTCGGCTGGTGAGAAGCAGAAGCCAGTTTACACCAGCCACAGAACTGGTCCATGACATTCAAATCCTTTTATTTAGTTAACTCTAAGGATAGAGCTATTTAAATACAATTCACTCTTCTGGTATAAATTTTAATGCTATGTACTGTTCCCTATCAATGCTGAGAACACTTTCACATGAGTGTGGAATAAATGCCACAGAAGGACTGCATGAAGTAATAAACATGATACATTTTACCTGTAGCAGAAGGTGCCCATGGAGAATTTTTGTGCAAAACAGAAATGCATCAACAGGGAGCTGACGAGAAACAGCTTCCTAGAAAGTGATCATAAAAGGGGCAACTGGTTAGCAGCCCTTTGTAACCCTCCACTGTTTATGTTCCCCAAGACAACTCCTCACAGGTTAGTGTGCCATTCTAACAGAATAGCAGAAGCTTCGAGCCACTATGTTATATGAAAGTGACAGTTAGGTATGTTTATGTCAATTAATTCTGATTTTTGATGCTTTCTTATCATGACTGGTTTTCAATTCTTTTTTCTCTTATAGTTTTAAGTTCATGCTCAAGGGCCAGATTTTCATTTATTAGACTTCAGCTTATAACACTAACTTCAACCGAGCGACACCAGTTTACTCTCCTCGGGAAGAAGAGACACCAGACATACAGAATAGGTGAATCTTATAAATTGTCTAGATATGAAGTGGCTATCACTTTCAGTTGCCAAAAAAACCCTCCATGGATTCTCTTTCGTTGCAGATGGCTTATGATATTTGGCAAAGACAAACTCCTCAGGCTGTAGAAGTGCCACCCCACGTTCTGCTTAATTTCATTTCATTTTATCTGACATATTAAGTGGTAAAAAAAGGGGGGAGGAAGGGGGGAGGAAATCACGATTTTCCTTTTCTTATTTGCATTAAAAAGAAAATTCTGATAGTCAACCAAAGTCACTGACAATCCTAAAAAAGTTTTCCCAGGCAGCAGAATGGCACTGAGAATTCCTTGTAGGCAGTGCTGGGGATTTCTAAGACTAGGTCAGAAAACTGAGTAAAAGGTAAAAGGAAGGTCTTTTCTGATAGTATTTGCCCGTCCAGCACATGGCTGCAGCATCCTAAGCCCAAAGGCAATATGAAGGGCACAAGAATCAACAATGCTTGGGTAAAAGGGGCAGAAGAGCTACATTGCAGTTGTAAACTCCAGGATTAATAGCTGTCCTGGTCTTCATTTCTTGCCTGTTTACTTCCTATAGGGTTTGAGCTTTCAGTATAAAACTCACAAACTGAACAAATACGGATTTCTGAGAAAAAATTTTCCTTACAGATTTCTGCTTTACATTGTCTGGAATTTAGTGTGGGTTTTTGGTTTTTTGTTGTTTTGCTTTTTTCTAAGAGGAAATCATATATATTTAAGAAAAATAGACAAAAACCCCTTTCATAACGTTAGCTGAGCACTTGAACTGTACTAATTGCTGTGGTTGAAACTCCAATCACCTACTGCTTTTTCCACTAGGTCCTTGCCTTATTTGTGTCATAAAAGGGCCAAGTCAGTAAATCTATCATTTCTTTACAATTAACGACATCATTTTTTATCTAAATAATATTACCTCAGTATGTAATACCCAGATGAGATGCATTGTCTTGAATACCACCAAATACTGATGCTTAAAACAGATTCCTTTCCATTCTTTTTCCAAGATTCTATGGGTCCTATGTACACCATAGACATATGGGAAAACTTTTCCATCACTGCAAGGAATGCTATAATGTTATTAACTGCATCTCTACTAGAGCCTACTTTAACCATGGTGTAGCTCAGAGTGAGATTGCTGTTAACAAGGAAATACTGGATCTGTAACTCTTGCTTCTGCTGCTGGTGGAACAGTGGTGAGAATGTTTTTGACAGAAAGCTGTAATAGGCATACACCTAACAAGAACTGGTTCAATGCCTTCATCAGGTCTTAGCTCTGGCTGTTTGGCAGTTTCTAAAACAAGGCTGTCCATGGGAACATTCAAGTATTTGCTGGAAATATCAGATGCCCAGACCAGGTTTAGTTCATTGTTCTGAGCACAAAGACTTCCAAGTGCTTCAAGGGAGGTATAAGAGACGTCGTGGTAGAACATAAAATAATTTGTCAGCATGAAAAATTCACCCTAGTTTCATCCAGAGTGATGTATCTCCTGAGATATGCAGATTTAGTTGTCTCTTCAAAGATTTTTCAATTCCCTTCTAATTTTTCAGCCTTTTAAACCCTCTTTTACAATAATTTCAAATCGCTTTATTTCATAGAATTATTTCTAAATAATAAATTATTCTAAATACAATTTTAACCAACACAAATACCTTACATTTCAGAAGTAACCAGTGTTTTTACCATATCCGACTTTTGAAAGAACAAAGACATTCCATTCTTTCCAATTTTTGTACATATGATATTAGAATTTTTTTTGTTTAAATATTTATTTTATGTATTTTAATATTTATTTGGGGTTTTTTTAAGCCCACAAACATATTCAGAAATTGACTAAAAAAAAAATCTATAAAAGAGGAAGACTGACTATCGCAACAGTTCTATATTGCAAAAACAAAGCAATAATCAACAGTCACAGAGAGGAGACAAAATGAATCAAAGTTAAGGTAAGCTATAGAAGTTATTTTTCCAGGATTGTGACAGTTTTACCTTAAAATGAAAAAAATCTATTTTACTGTAAGGCTTTTCTGGCTGTAATTGAAATGTATATACTTTGTAGGTTTACTGTACTTTCAGGGTGAAATTGCTTTTACAATTGCAGGTGCATGAAGATGAAAATACGGCCCAAATCACATGTGAATTCTTGATATTAGCACATCATTTCATGGACCGTTTAACTTGTCTTTCATATATATGTATGTTTTATACCAAAGACACAGAAAACTTGCGTGTTTTTCTAAATATTCAAAGTGTTTGCATGGATAGTGATCTTTCCAACTTCTATTAAAAACAACCACAGTCACAAAGCTAAAAGTGTAAAATGGATCTTAGCTTTGATTACTGTTTTCTATCAGAGGTCCTTAGTGTCGGGCACTCATCAGTACCACAGTTGCTTCCATAGAAATAGTTCTCCACACAAGGAAGTGTATGTCCTATAGAAACATCTCCTCGGAATTTTCCTATTTTACAGACAAGAATTAGGTTGCAAACTCCAATTTATTTATTTTCATTCATTTAAAAAAAAATTAGGTGAATCTTAGAAAAAAATTTTTGCACCCTAATCTGATAATCTGTTTTGTGTGATTGAACTCAACAGTAGGAAAGGAAGGAGAAGAAAGACACTTTTTACCTAATCTTAATAAACACAACAAAATGCTGTTGAAGAGAAAATAGTCTGTAGTTTTTCCATATTTCTACTGGTCCCAGAAAAGGCTTATCGATACCAGTGGATTTATATCAGTATAAGAACAGGAAGCGGGAGATATTTTGAGGTTTGATTTCTGATAAAAAAACCCAGCTTTGTTTCTCTTAAATATACATTTCACTGTGCACTAGACAGAAGACTGATTTTGAAGGCCATGAAAAAGAGGTGCAGAACATCTGCATGGGAACCTGCTCTCTCTCTCTCTTTTTTTTTTTTCCTTTTCCCTAATTTGCATTATGAGCAGTGGAAATACGGTACAGTGGAAGGCTTCCTTCTGGGAAAATGAGTAAAGAGTCTGTAAGTTTGTATATCCAAAGGCTGTTTTAAGAAGGCTGTAGTGAATGGGCGCATTCTGAGACCATTTGAGAATAACCCCAGCATGAATTAAACATGAGAAGCAGTTGTTTAAAGTTTTGCTGGTATTGCCACAGAATGTGAATGATTGCTGAGTAAAGTATAAAAGGACAGCAGATTATTAAACACAAATGGGCTGGCTAGACCCCAGAAAAAAATACTAACCCTTATGAACAACAACAATACAGGCAGATGGTAGTGGCTGCAAAGCACTTTCTAATCAGTGACACAACTTTTATAATACTCCTATGTATATTTAACACAGCTCAGAACTTATCATTTTTTCTCTGTCATGTTTTTCTGACTTTACCATATGATTCCCTTACTTTTGTAATTCTATATATATAAGTAGCTGGTCACAGTTTTTCCTGTCTTTAATAGAAAAACAAAGACTAGTTTTAAAAGAAGACCACAAGTTACAGCATTAGAAACCAAATTACATCTCAAAGCTTGAAAGAAAAATTGGTTACATGGGTAAGAATATGACTATTTCAATAGGATCTTGCATTTCTCTGCAGTTAGATCTTTCAAAATATTAAGAAATTTACTTTCATTACATCTGAAAATGGGGAGGCATTCCTAGATGGACATACTCTTATACATGCTTGAATAGACTTCAGTGATATGAGGAGTTGTAACAACTCACTGCAAAAAGAGCTCTGTCCCTATATAGGCAAATAAAATTAGTAAGAACATCTTTGCTTTGGTTGCTATTTAAACAAAATAAATTTAGATGTATTAAGAAAAAGTGGAAGTTGAAAAATATTTGCATGTTAATTCCACACCTAGAAAAAAACAAGTCATTATACATGTACTATCTTTCTTGAATATATTATAAATAGCATTAATACCCAACCACACTATAACCAGTATATTACTTGTTCTTAATTTCGCATCTAGAGAGAGCTTCCTCTAATCCTTTTTAAAGAATTGTAACATTAAAATCTACATATGTAAATTCCTTCCCAAACTGGGTCAAAACATGTTGACTCCTAGAGATCTTCTGCTTCATGAAAGCACCATGGCATCCTGTCTTTCTCCAGACCCAAAGAATGGAGGCTGAATATGAAATATGCCACTGGTGGCAAGCAGCAAGGGTAGAATGGGGAGTTTTGTGGAGACTTGGCTCTGGTTGCTTCCCCGTGCCATGGAGTAGCAGATGAGTGGGTACCAGCCAGAATATGTGATTCAAAGAGCAGTAAGGAGGACAAGGTCCCCTGAATTTCTTTGCATTAATGTGGATCTTTGTTGAGTTACAGCTGGACAGGCAAGCAGAGAGCAAGGGTTAGGGCCAGTTCTTCCTTCTGCCTGCAAATGTCAGTTGCAAAGAAACAGAAGCCCAAAGGAAACTGGTAAAAAAGAGCATTAAATACTCTGAAGGGAAAAAAAACTTCAGGAAATAATTTTTCCCTCCCTACCATTCCATTCTTTCTGAATTTTAATGCTGAGGCACTGTTCTTCTGTAATGTTTTTTTCCAGGTTGGCACAAATATTTGTCTTGGTATAACCTCACAGTAAACCAGAACTGAATACAGTTAATTGTTGCTACAGTTTGCCATGTCAAAATAATGACAACATTGAATTTATAAGTCATTCTTATAGACCATCTGATATTTGTAAGTAAGGCTTAGATAAATTCAAATTCTCTATATTTAACAATCAAAAGGATTTTTATGTGTAATGTGCCATATAGTATGACTCACAGATTAAATTACAGATGCACATGGCATAAAATTTAGACTAGTCACCACAACAAGTCTATGCTCACTTTTTACGATCAATCAAAATGAATCACGAATCCACTAGATTTCAACTTCTAGCATGTAGTAAGATTGTAATTCGACTAAACTAATTAAATTTTTATCCTCATAATAAGAATGCATTTAGTCTGTTTATATGCCATTATATATATATCTGCCATAGAACACCTGCAGGATGTCTTTAAAAATTCAGGTTTTGTTTAAGAATGTTTTAAGTAATAAATATAAAATTGCGTTATAAGACATTATTTACTACTTAAAGAAAAAACATCTTTTGAGGAACAAAGGAAAATTATATTCTCATTTAACTCCAGCCTCCTGGTCCAAGATTGATAATTGTTTGCAAACCCTATATTTGATATCTAAATCATGTTCAGTGGCTTTCATTTGTGATTGTAGATTGATACAGTCCTCTCTGAAAAATATATTTATCTTTTGCAACATTCATCAAACACTAAATACCTAACTAGGTTGCAAGAAGAATCTTTAATTCCATCATTTTGCTCTGGTAATTGCTTTTGCTTCCTTATGTTTAACTAGAGTAAATGAACTATAATTTTAAATTTCTCTTGACACTTGCTATCTGACATTGTATAAAACACGCACAAGGTTGTGAATGCTGAAAAAGGTAACTGTCACAAGAAGAGATTAAACTACAAGAGTGTATTTTAAAAAGCTGATGCAAATTCAAAAAACAGTTGGAATTTTATGCCTAAATCAGTTTCCCAAACCCAAGGTCTTATATATTGTATCTGGCTATTTGAGTAGTAACGAAAAATTATTTTGAAATAAATTGAAAACTTTAGCATGGCTAGAAAAGAATGCTTCCTCCATCTCTTGCTGTTAGCAGAGTCCCACAAAGAAATAGAAATTTATCTTCAAAAGAGGGGCAAGTGACTCCTGTCTCTGTAGGAGACTGTTCCTTTTTAAAATGCCCATTGCTGACATAACATGTACCCTAGGAAGTTAAGCGTTCTCTTCTGACTGACGCTTTTTAGCCTTCAATTTCATGGGATTCACGTACTGGCCTCCTGAAATGCATGAAACGTTGAGGGTCTGAGACAGGGAAAGCCTTCATTTGTGTTCTTAGAAGCAGCTGTACACATATGTTTTGGACATTATCACCTGCATATATAGTTGCTAGAATTTACACTTGCGGACTTCATCAAGCCAGGTGTTCTCACACACAAAGAGAACAAATCTGCAAGCATTACTCTAAAATCAAGAAGATGGAGGTTTACCTGTAATAGTTTTAAATGCTGGCAATAGTCATAACACTGTGCAGAGTAGTAAAGAATTATCTTCAAACATCTCAATAAAAGCAAAAATTTTGTCAATATTACTTTTGTCCTAAGCACCCCATGCTTTTAAACAACTCTTTTTTTTAATTCGCACTTTGCAAATCAGTGAGAGAATAAATAATTAAAATAAATACTACCTACTCTTTCCAACAGCTTCTGTAAACAATCTTTTTAACAAGTTTAAATGTATTCTGCTTCCAACTGGGATGAATATTTACTGCTTGGTTTTAAAACACAGTGCCTAGGGATTATATTCTCTACTAAGATACAAACGCACAGCTCCCACCCTCTACAGCAGACCTAGCATACAGAGATCAGAATACACCCTAGAGGATCAAAAGGATCATGCTCTGTCTTTGCTAGAGGGTTTCAATGAGGAATAAAATACCTAAAATCAGTCTCAGCTGTATAGGTGAAAAAAATAACACTTGGATATTTACAAATCCTCAAAGGAAGTGACCTAATTTGACCAACAGTAGTATAATTATGCTCCATACATACTTAGACAAGACAGCAGGCATTTTCTGAAACTAAGTTATGGACTACTATTACTAATTAATATTGTCCTTCAGGCAATAGAGTTCTTACATTTAAATTTTTCTAGGTAAATATTCATTATTAATGTTTGGAACTGCTTTGTCCATACTGAAAAGACATTTTTAAATAAACAAATGGTATCTACATTATCTTTTTCCTGAGACCTTCAAATTCAATATCTCTTTTTGTCTTGCATGCACAGAACAACTGAAGGGCATGATTTTGATATTAAAAATGCATGTTACTCATATACTGAAGTATTTATATGATAATTAAGGTTCTATGCATGCTGCACAAGAGGAGGAGCAGAATCTTACAAGTGTGAGAAGTGTACGTGTTTATATGAATGAATGAGAGGGAGGATAGAAAAAAATAAGTTATCTCCTGGAAATGTCAAGGAAGCCAAGAGATTTTTTTACAAAAATTAAATGAATATTCAGCTTGCAGGCTCAGGATAAATATAGGAAGAAATATGTCTCTGAAAAGGAGAGATAAAGGGATAAAAATGCTGGGAAACTAAACATTGCAGCATCTAGAGATCAGTTCATTGGGTGTTTTGAGGACATGGATTGGAACATTTCTTAGTAAACTAATGGAAAGGCTCACTTAGTTTGTAAATGTAAATTAATCTATGAAAAATATAGACATTGAGCTGCTCAGATTATATTACAAATGGACTTTCCAGCACATAAAGTTGTCACAGAAATCTTGAGAGGCTCTTCTTTGGCTTAGGTACCCAAGCACAATTCAAGTTTAGCTCTCAAGATCCTCAGTTACTGGCCAGATCACCTTCCTTATGAAACACTCGGAACCACCAGTCATTGCTTAAGACTTCCTGTTATTAATTGTTTAAGACCAAAACTCATATTCTCAAACGCAGAGAAATATTTGTCCAGATCAAAACTCCATCCTATGGTAGCTGCCTCCCCATCTTTGAGACACATTAGGGCATTCAGGAAGCACAGCACCACCCTTTCCTTCAGGGAACAGCTCAGACACTGCACTGGAAATTGCAGAGACCTCTGTGTTCCACACTTACTATTTTCCCTTAATTGTCAGGGTGTTTTCTTACATCATTCTTACCTCAGCATTCCTGAAGCACATCCCATGACCTGGAGAGTACACCTAACAGAGGCAGGCAACAGACACAGGCAGATTGCACAGCAGTTCCCAATCGCTGCTTCTAGATCTTGTGGATCTTCTGGGAGCATCTTCAGGAAGCAGTAAATGATGCCTGTGAATCCTTTGAAGAAGCTAAGGATGCCTGCTGTCAGGAATGGGTACCTCCTTTGGGGTGGTCACTTCAAGGAAGCTCTATCAACATCTGTCAGCTGTTCTTGAAAGGCTGCTTGATCTTTCTCTCACAATCAATGTGTATAATTGTTTGATGAGGGGGAATAAAGAAGATGGAGCCATACTCTTCTCAGTGGTATCTAGTGAAAGAACAAGAGGCAATGGGCACAAACTGAAATACAGGATAATCTATTTAAACACTATTACTCTGAGGATGGTCAAACACTGAACAGATTGCCTGGAGAACTCATGAGTCTCCATCCTTGAAGCCATTCAAGCTCAGTTTCACAAAGCCTTGAGCAACCAGCTTTAGCTGAGCCAATTTTCAGCAGGAGGTTAGACTAGATGATTTCCAAACTTCAGCCATTCTGACATCCTGGTTTGAAGCACCTTCCACTTCCCAAGAAGTGAGCTGACATCTTTTCCAGTGGCAGTTTTTGCCCTGCAGTGGGGTCACAGCTGGGAAGGCCATCACGTCTTTCACCAACCCTTTCCAACTTCCTGTTGGTTGGGGTCAGTCTTGCACAGCACTGTAGCTTCAGATGGTTACCTACATCTTACTAAATGAAAGAAATCCTCAGAACTGAAACAGCTGTCTTAAGACATCTTTTTTGTCCTTGATTTAAATTCTCACAGTTTTTATAAATGTAGGAAATATACCTTAACATTCTTATACTTTTTATAAATTTCCAGCAGATGGTGAGAGTGGGTGTGTGTTTGATAAAAACCACATAATCTATTTGAGAACAGTGCTAAAAGAATAGTGTTGCAAACACCTAAAAAGCCTTAGGTTAAGTAATCTAACTCTTAAAATGATCATATGGGTGTTTTATTGGTTGAGTTGAATGTTAAGCTAGAAAAGTGACATTATCATCATTAAATTATTTTATATTAATGTAACAAGCAGTACCATTTTGAATGGGATTTGAATCCCATGAAGCCCTGTGTTATTGAGGCAGATATTCTAGTTATCATCTAAACATTAATAATTTCAATAAAAGAACATTATCCATTGTCTTATTACCAGTAATTTAGGCAAATGGTCTGATTAGCACTAACGATGCAGCTTTAATATCAGCTTTAGAGCTGGGAGTTATTTGTCCCTTCCTATATCAGTTATCAACCCGAAAAACAGATTTATTCACACAAAGGTTAGAAAACATTTTTTTTTTCTGATGTTACATTAATTATCAGGTTGTTAATGAATTTTACTTCAATTTAATTTTGATTTTTGTAGATGTGGGGATCTTTCCTCGGTTGCTTCAATCCAACAAGCAGTGTAAAATTGGCAATGCATGTTTGAATTAACCACTCCTTATATTAGAGTTCAGAACTTAAGATGATTAGAGATAAATAAAGTCAGCCACGTACTGCATGTTGTGTGGTCCATAAAACTGTTCTCTGTCATCTTCATGTCTGAGCTGAGATTCACCTTTGATCACATGCACATGGAACAGATTATTCAAAACATCCAGAATTCTTATGCACTCTCAGTGCTTCCAAGCTTTTGAGTCACAGAAATAATATGGATCCTGTACCTTCATTCACTTCCTCGCATACGTGTGCCACTTCCAGGTATGGAAGTGAGTAGAAGTAAAGTAAAAGTGCTGAAAAGGTAAGTTCAATACTAAGGACAAGAGGTAGCAAGTGGAACATGTGTAATAATCTATTTTGTAGTGCTCATCAGAAAAGAGGGTATTTTGTTGAATTATACAATATTTTCCCATTCTAGTTCTACCAAATTCATAATGTAAAATCTATGATTAGGATTCACATAAGGTTTCTTTCAACAGACATTCCTTATAACTTATAAACAATTCATTGAGAAAAGAACAGAGGGCAGAGGGATAGAAGCTTTTTTTTTTTTGTTTAATTGAAGGGATCAGATCTTCAGCTAGCCCATTAAGTCAATAAAGCTACTCTAATAAACAACAGCTGAAAATGTTGGCTTTTGCCTTAGTGATAGATCTTCCTATTCTGTAGTGAGGCATGTACTAAGAAAAGGCTTGGAAAAGGCTGGCTGAGTGAGTTCACTCAAGAAATTGGAAGGCGACATGGGCAAAAAAAATCAAAAATAAGAATAGCAAGCACACTGAGTAGGGCTTACATTGAACAAACTGAGCAGATGATGAGAGAGTGAAGAGTGGGCCTTGGCTAGATCCAAGGAAAGACTTACAGATGAAGAACTGAGGTATGCCCAAAATACAAGCTAAAGCAAGTGTCTCTGTAAAGGGAACTGACATGATACGAGTAAGAAATTTTTTATAGAGTAAAATCACTTTCTGATTTCAGCTTCTGAGCTTTTTCTCTTAAAATGTTTTGCTATGCTATGCTTATTTGCTGACTGTTACAAATTTAAGGTTGTGTTTCTTTTTACTGTGTCCCTCCATCCATCAGTCAAGCAGTAGCAGTTGTGAGACAGAACCTGGAAGAGTGGAAAAAAAAAGCAGTTTCCTCTTAGACAGCAGAAGGGGCAGCAAGAGGGGCACAGAACAGATGAGAAAACAGCCAACTCATTTACAGATTTTCTCATTTGAGGTTCTTGATACAAAAACATTCCTGGTTCTGATGTGCAGACTGAGGCTTGTCTATATATTTATAAAATTAAGTGAAGTGCAAATCACACTAGAAGATTTATGCTAACGGTGTTTCTAAAACACACCAAAATGAGTATAATGTATCACCAACTGCTTCTTGCAACTATACTTCTTCCACAGAAACATTTTTAATAGTTTAGCAATTAAAATAAAACAATAGTTCAGCAGCTGAACCTAAGACTTCTGGATCTTGTACTGTGCCTTGCCACGGACTCACTTCATGACCTTAGTTCACTGTTTTCTTCCCCAATTCTCACAGAGATGGGACAACTAATTTAAAAACAGTGTTGTTGAAAACTCCTGCTTAGCTGCTTCTTAACCCTCAAGATGCCTGCAGCACATAAGCATTCTAGCTTTAGAGGTTCTCTGTGTGCTTATGTGATTTTCTGGTGTTTCCAAATTATTAGGACTGAGCAGCTTGTCACAAATCTTGTCTTTAACCCTGGCTAAAATATAGAAATTAGAGGGTCATCCACCTAAGATGACCAGAAGGCTCCATCTGGTTCTGAGAGTGCATCTGGTATGCAAACAGAAGAGCCAACCTCCCCAAATGCAGCTGCAGCTGCTATTTTAAAATACAGGAGGACATGTCCCCTTTATATGATAGTCCACTGATGAGGGCTCTTGTCAGGACGTGTGAAACACGGATTTAATTTCCTTCTCTTCCTGAGGGAATTCAGCCTTTCATTTCCCACCTCTCAAGAGGCATTTAATCTGCTGGCTAGAGCTTATTTTGGGTGGGAACATTTTTCACCTCTTCTGCTGAAGCAGTGCTGCCATACAGAAAAAAATTCCAGAGCCACTGCCGATGGAAGACAAGAAGGGTGCCTTACTCCCACGTATGCTTTAGGGAATCCCATTTGTGATTCTGGAGTATACTGTGGGAAGCAAATCTCTCAGCATTAGGCATTGAGGAAGGGGGAGTGTGTGTGTGTGTGTGTGTGTGTGTGTGGACACATGACAATTTTAGCTAAGGCCCATATTGAACCTGCTTTAATTGTACCTTACCTAAAAGAGCTGTTGTAAAGATAAATAAACTGAGTGTTAAGAAACTGATGTAGTGAATACAGAACAAGTATTTTGAACAGAATGTGCACGTATGGGTTTGAATTTTATGATTCATGCCACAAAATTATGAATATGCATGGAAAAGTAAGTTACTGTTCATAACACTTGCAATACCAATGAAAAGATACATTCATTAATAAAACATTGGGGGGAGGGAGAATCAAGTAGATTTGACATTTTTAAGAGAAAATGGAAAGTTATTATATTTTCATTTAATCAGAACACTTTACAACAGAAGAATTTGGATTAGGTATTGACAGAGTGTCACCTGATAAAAATGTGTGGTGAAGTTTGAGCAGCAGATGTCTCACCCAGGGACGCTTCCCTGAGGAAACAGCAGGAACCTCCTGTACACTCACTTTGCCTGGCATTCATCTCCCTACCAGCTGCCAATTTTAAACTATAGCAAGTCTCTCAGTTTATAGTCCTTTCAAGCTAAAATCTGTTACATTTGGGGAAAAATAGCAATACTTATGTAAATCAATAATTGCATTGTATGTAATACAGTAAATCTATAACATGCCTAGAGTGACACTAACAACATCATGCACGGGTGTGTTATCAAGGAACATGTACAAAGTGATTCATATGCATTATATTCTGAATATTTCTTGTTCAGGCACTCATTCTGTTTGGCACAAACAGCCCTCTTTTTGCAACCCAGGAATAAATATCGTTTTGTTTCATCACTTTTTTTTTCTTCAATGAAACTATTTGCTAGGACTAAATCCTAGCCTCCATTCACATCGTAGCTCTGTCTTCAGTTTAAGTACTCTACACAATGATGGTTACTGATGTCTGCTATCTTTCATTCTGAACTGTAGAGCACTGGTTAAGCAGCCATGTAGAAGTTGGTGAAAATCTGGTTTCTTCACATTAATGAGAGTTTCAAAATTAGAGGCAGATTTGAGATAATAATAGAAAAGAAAATACTATGGAAGTACTGCGTCTGTGGAAGTTACTGTGAAAAGAGACTTAAATTAACTACTCTTCCATTCTACGTACTAGTCTTCTGTTTTCTTGCCTCATTATGAGTGGGTTTTGGTCCTGTGTGTCACAAAATGTTCCAGTGCTGAATAAAGACACAATTTTTACAGCTTACTTTGATGTTTCTCCTGAAAATATTCTTGTATTATTTTACGTGAAGTCACATGAAAGATGGTAGTTTGATCATCTGAGGAAACTGAGGGAGCTGAGGGCCAAGACAGGTGCAGGCAGAGTCAATTGTTACAGCTGCTCTGTGATGTATACTCAAGCACTTCCCACTGTCAAACCAAAATAGGATTTCCAAATATTTTTCACAGACATGTGTGAGATTTTAGCTCTCAGTAATAAGTCTAACCTGGAGCAGATTGAGACTAGCAGTGACAATATGCAAGTTCTACCTTTACATGTGAAAATTACAATTCCTTGGGCCTCCCCAAGATAGAAAGACTTTCTAAAGGAATAAAAATTAGTAATGTATGCATTTGGTACATAATTAAAAAATGTAAGGAAACAGTGATAACAAGAGAGGGATTTGACCATATTATTTCTAAAGAAACTGCAACCCAAATATCACTTTCATATTAGAGACTGGCAAAGATAATGGGATGTCCATGATGTCCATTTGGCTGTATTTGTAGTGTAGCTCCCTTGACAGTCACCTGCTTAACCAAAATTTAGACCCTGGGCTCTGATTTCTACTTCCCAGTTTCTGCATGGCTCACATTGTTTCCTTTCATTTTATTTAAAATACAAGAAAGACCTCTACCACTCTTGGAATTGTAAGGGAACTCACCTCTCAACCACTGAAAACTTTCAGTTCTCCAGCATTTAAGCCTGGAAATATTGCTATCCTTTTCTTGGTTAAATATTGAGTTGGATCTCTAAATTTAGCCTCATGGCTTTCCATCTGAAGCAGTCACTTCTACTGATGACAAAATTCACATAATCTCGTTTTCTTTCCACATTCACTAGCAGCCATGTATAGTCTTATTGGGCTATTTCTGTTTGTAGTCATGTCCTCTGCCTTTAGCACCTGTTCTCCAAATATTACAATTACTCTTTATATTGCTGTTATCATCATTTTTATTTTCAATTAAGATAATTTATTTGTTTGTGCTAAATATCAAGTGGCATATTCATGGCAAAACTTAAAACTAGCCTTTATGATAAAAGTGTGTTTGTAAAAAAATGCAAGAAAGGCATCAGCAACTTTTTAAAATATTGATTATGGGTAATATTTTAATGACAATTCATGCTCTTAATTTCTATTGGTGTCAAATCTCAGATTGCTGCCCAGGCAGTTTTTACCCTCCAACCAATGACTGTGAAAGTGAGAAGACTGTTTTGCTACTGACAGGGCAATTTCTTGTCCAGCAGAGCCATTCTGATGGAAGGCTGTGGTGAATGTGAATTGTTTGACTTGATTGTAGTGCTAATATTTTCTTCCTGCAAGGCATTTCACATCTATTTTGTTTTATTTATTTCCTTTTTTTTTAATGCTTCGATCTGCACTGATGAAGTGAAACAAAATCAAGACAGGCTTGAACTGTGCTGCTTCCTTGGTTGGGTTTCATTCTTTTTCTTAATGAAGTCTTAGAACCCTGGACCCCTGCCCTTTACTACTTGTAAAAAAGCAGTGCTGAAATATATCTCCTGTTTTGCTGGATGTATTTGAGAGGTAATGTTGAAGTATGTTTGGTCACATTTTGATAATATAGGTGTCTCTGATTCCTGCCATGCTGTTTTAAGCATGGATTTTGTTACATTTATGGTATAGCTATGATTGATGATCTCTGAGTGATAGATACAGACAGTGTTCATGCTGTCTTTGTTAAATCTAACTTTTCTTAGCTCTAACCACAGGGTTTTGATGATTAGCATGATTTAACTTGCCTTACTGGACAATTTTTTTCCTCTCAAAGCATGAAAGGAATATTTTTCTTCTCAAGGACCATGACATGTAGTCTTCTATTAGAACTCACCTTGTTTCATCCTCAGCACATGAAATTATTTAGAATAGAGCTATTGAATGTCTGCTATTCACTTTCTATTCCTATATTTCACCCAGAGAAAACTTTTAGCTAGAAAATGACAAAGTTGTCTATTTGACTAGGATTTCTGGAGTCACTGTCTGGACAAAGGGTAATTCCAGTGGGTGTGCCAGTGTTCCAGAGAAAAATGGCCACATGTGATGGTTTGGGTAGGCTATACTCACTGTACAACATTGTAGGAAAATTCTGCTTTGACAAGAAGATTGTCTTGCCATTATCATCCATTTGGCACCTCCAGCCATTTTTGCAGCACTTTGGTGGTAGATCTTCAACATCCAAAATTCAGCAAGATGCAGCTTCATTGCACAGCAGCTGTGTATCATATAAACATATATTTCCGGCCAGAAAACCTTATAGAAATTATAGCAGTTTGGATAGATTTTGCAAGAGATTTAGATATGCACATTTTCTTTCCACTTAGATATTATAGTCTCTCTACTTTCTGATTTTCTGACCAAGGAAGAAAAGCTGAAGTAGTGGAATGACCGAGAGAATGACTGTGGTATAATACAAATTCCAGTTAAGCATGTGAAGTATAATTGGGCTCCTTTTCTAATTCAGTTAAACTCATGTCTTTCCATAGCTCTTTGGAGCCTTAATGTAAATACAGTTTATTTAATTTGTCAACCGAACTTGTATATATACTGGAACATTATAAAGGAATGTGGAATCTGTGAATCTCTCTCACTGTTACTCTTGAGACAGGACTATAAATGTTCTACAAAGGCTTTTTCTCCTGCCTGAATCCCTAAAGTGGATTAAAGGCTGAATGACATCCTTCCCACCCCCGCCCTGCTTTGGAACAACAATGGGAAAATGTCCTGGTTTGCAGTTTTCTATCACTTTTTCTCTAATTACTTGTTTCACACATGAAAATATGTTTGCTGCTTTTATTTGCCCTGGAGGCTGCCTTTTAATGCATTTATCTATTGAGATTATTTATTTTTACACATCACTACAGAAGAGTCACTCTGAGTGCCATATTTTCTAATATCAAAAATTTGTATGCTTTGAGAATCCAATATCTTCACATCAACAAGTAATTTATTTCAATAGGGACAGAGCAACAGAACGTATCTCATTTTCTATGTTTGCATTTTGATATACTGATATGTATTAAAAGTACATGGTAGCTCTGAGCCTGAGTGGATGACTTACATATGTCTATTTATATTCCATTACTGACCAAAGAATAGAAGGCAAACTTCAGAAAATTAGAAGTAACCTATTAAATACGATTATCATGAACATTTTTTCTAGTGAGGGTTAAAAATCATTTTACTTGAAGCTTTTTTCCATTGTCTGTACTTTATTCCTCAGGATATAAATCTATTTTGTAATTACTCCCTTCTTATCTCAGAAACTTTGCCTGACACACCATTCCATATGTTTATGATTCTCTGAATGAAAAAGTGTTCCCTGACAACCATTCAGATTTTTTTCCTTTAATTTCCATTTATGCCTTATTGTCTTATAATGTTCAGCTGAAAATATATGTTGCAATATTGTGTGACATTATCTGTATTACTTAAGATTTTATATAACCATACATCAATGAAACATCAGATAAATCTCATGCTTCTCCTTTTTTTTTCCCATATCTTCCCTTCCGGAGCTGTATAGGTAGTAGATTCAATTTAGTTTCTATGACAAGTTGACTTTAAGCATTTCTTACAAACCTAGGACAGAACACATCTGCAATTTTGTTTGAGTCACTTTGAAAAGTGAAGTATATATATATAGTTTGCTAAGTATTCTCTGCAATTAGGAAAAATTAGAAAATTTGTTAAATATTTACACTCAGCACTATGCAGTATTGTTTACAGAACTTTATAGATTTACTAGCATTTGTAAATTAAGGGAATAATCCAGCAGCACGCTGAATAAGAGCTTCAGGACTGGAACACTATATAATGTTACCTGACTAATTTCCTGGACTTCCTAATAAATAACTAAGTTACACAAGAAAGGTATTGAGATGATTTGTAATCCTGCGGTAATGGCTTCTAAATAGTTAAGATTACACTGAGAGATGAGAACCTTTTTCCCCTATATGCCATATACCAGCAGGGGACAAAATCAATCTTGTGAAGGCTCTGATTACTTGTGCTGCAAGTTTCTTGTCAGCAGATTCAAAATGTGCAGTGGAATGAATCTTCTGCAAGGTAGAGCTGCTGTCTATCAGATGGGCATCTTTCCTCCCCTCTCTCCCTCCACCTTAACTTCCCATGGAATATGTGGTTGTGATAAATTAGAAGAAGAGAAAATACAAGACGCTTCAGTGCAACCATTTTAATCCTCTACTGTCAATGCAGAGGAAAGGTGACACCAATTTTAGTATCTTCCAGATGAAAAATATACCCTTGAGCTGAGAATTTGAGGAAGTTAAGGAACAAATGAAGGAATCGCTTTTGTTTAAAATGTAATGCTACTAGAGTGTATACCAAAAATGTTGTTTTCTAAGACAGGATTTAAATCCATTAAGGACCTGTGATTTAATCTGAAAAAGAGACCATAAATAAAATTCAAGCTAAAACACCGCTCTTATTAGAAAGGGTAAAGAGAAAACACTAGGGTTAATGCAAGCATTTTGGGAAGTTGAAAATCCAAATCCGAATCATTATCTGAACAGAATGTCAGAGTCAGCTTTTATCTTTTTAGTAACCCAAACCAAATCCATATCTGGTCCTTGGCAGATTTTGGGGATTCTGTAGTAAAGATTTGGAGGGGATTGCACTTGAATTTTGATCAAGAGAAATTTAAGAAAACTATTTGTATTTTTTCTATGAAATTATTCACAGAGAACTAAGAAAGAAATTTGGTGTTTTGAAAGGCAAAATCTATAATGCATTTAAACCATGTTTTCTCTCAGTACTATATAGAAAAGGAACTTGTATTGTCTTGCTGCTTTGGTGAGAAGTGTCAGTTTTGCTGCTTAGAGCTCTAATAGCGAGGTGCAATTTACAACATGTGGAATTAGTGCTTCCTTCTCCTCATCTTCAGTACTCTTCAGTAGCCTTGGAAAGCAATTACAGATTCCAAATAAATATTCCCAGAGTAATGCATCCTGGAGAACTTGAAGAAAAGATTGGAAAATTGGGAACTAAATATTCTTAAAATTCTCCTGCAAAAGCAACACCTAGCATCTTGCACAGTCTATGAGAATATGATTTTATTCAGTCTTCCAACAATCACAATTAGACAGACAGGTGGGTTGGTGAAGAGATATCATCTTCCTGTCCTGCAGATGGAGAACTGCATAGAGGAAATGGCCCAACAAGGGTAGAAGTATGATGTTATTCTTGTTTTCTGCTTCCAAATTCTAACCATCCATCCATCCATTCTGTTCTCCCAAGATTCTTACCTCAGGTGTCATTCAAATTTTTGAGCTAAAATTGCTAATTTTATAACAAGAAGCCTGAAATTCTGTTTGAAGGCAAAAACATTCCATTTTAGCAGGCATGTGGCTGCGTAGTGTATTAATTGTCAGATTAGTTGATATTTGGTTTTGCTTGCTAATCAAGTTCCCAAAGACCTAAATTAATCCCAGCACTCAATGCTCAGACTGCCCCTCACAATGGCAGAGACATGCCACAGCCAGCAGAAGTTAATGATCTTCAGGGAGCTGCACTTGCAAATCCTTTTCTGCAAGAAACCTCTTTCCTCTAGGAAGAAACAGACCAATGCAGTCTTCAGAGGGCTTTGAATTGGCTATTTCATCAATTCTCCAGATAATGGTTGAGTGCTGTGAGATAGGAAGTGGGAATGACTCTACTTTTTCATCTTTTCTTGTGATCCTTGGGACAGAGCACTATAGATGCCATTGATTTCAGGCCAAAAAGGTGATCCTGCTGTGCTTCTGTCACCAGCAACAATATAAATCAGCTGTTTTCCATGCTGTGGAGTGCTGTCCTGTGCCCCATGCACATCTGAATTAATCTTAAGTAAAAAATAACATTCTGGGAATTACAGTTTATTCAAATAGGCAGTAACTTGCAATGAAATTGCCATCATAGCATATATTATATGCCTATTAGAGAGTTTTCTGTTTCTCAGCTCTTCAGCCTGCCTCTTACTCTACTTCTGACACATCAGAGCTGAGCTCAGACATTGCTATTTCAAGCAATGCTTATTATTTGAAAGGATGAAAACTCTTATAAATGGTAGCCCCTGAATATGGTATCATCTTGAGCAGGGAACTGCAGTCCCAATAAGACACTCTGTGGGCTTTAGGTTAAGGAGCATTTTTGAAGACCTGGGAAAAATTAAGAGAGTGGCATTTCAGTCACCCCTAGCTCTGTCCACTCTCCCCAAGGTCCTGTAGGAGTGCCTAGCTGGGAAAAGGATGGAGGAGCAGAGGCACCAGGCTACCTTCAGGCATGTAGAGCTGGCATTCAGGGGCCTGAGCCAACTGCACTGATGAACTTTGTAGCAGTGCTGCTTAGACTGAAATTGCCCCCACACATTATAGAGAACAACATGGGATAATCCCCTTTACGCTCACACACACATACACACACACAAAAAAAAGAATAAAAATGAAGACAGTATAGATTACAGTAAAAGGAGACTCAGAGTTGGCTACTTCATTTGAATTGCAAAGTAGCAATCAATTAGTTTATCATTAATCAGATAATTTTGGGGTTCGTGAATAATATGAAAGGAAAAGAAGAAATAACTACCAGGATAATTTTCAGGAACCATCTCTCAGCTTTATAAACTAATCCTCTTCTAATGGCCCTTTTTAATGTAATTTATAGGTTCATCATTACCCTTTTTGTATTAGTAATTATTTCTAAAATACCAAAGAACCATCTTTTTTTCAAGGTCCTTCCATGTGCCTGATTTACAGCTAGGCTGGTGTTGGACTCTGTCTTTCTGAGGTTTGACATTTCAAAATATTTATAGCTCTTTTACATTAATGCCTTTCTCATGAATCTGAAGGTGACCGTTATTTCTTTCATCTTGTTGTAATTAAATGGATCAACTATAGCTTTATTATTTCCACTATTTATCTGTGCAGTGTGTTAACACATTCAGATTAGCGAGTGATATTGAACATTATGTGAATTATAACAAACAAATATTTCCTAAAACATGAGTTAAACTTGATGCATTGGCTAAGAAATCGTTCCAAGTGAAAGCACAAAATCTTTAATATTTTATTGATCAGATCTAAACCTTCTGCCCAAAGTGGCAATTAAATTTCAATTAAACTGACTGAAAGCATCATATTAAATTTCAGCACTTTATGAGCTATCAGATAATGCTGCAGGACAAATCTTTAGTATGATCACACTCTTTTCAAATTATATTATCCTGTTCATTCACAATAAAAGTGACAGCTTTAGGTATACTTTCAATATTTCTTGAATATAAACCCTCTAATGAACACATTTTATTGCCTTTAAATCAATTATTATTGGATATTTTAATAAAGTGAATTGAGCACTTTGTTTTACACACTGCTTAGAAGTTATTATATTTTGCAGTCAGCACAGCAAAGAACAGTAACAGTGTGACAGAAATACCCAAATACCTAACGTTATGCTGTAAATTAAATCAGCTATTTACAATTATGAATATGCTACATTCCATTTCACAGCAGCTCCTGGTACAACACATTAATTAATAACTCTTTAAATCTTCAGGCTTTCAGTCTCACTGTGTTTCAATAAATGAGATAAGCTGAAGATATAATCAAAATTGCAAGAAGACCCTGCAAGTGCTTTTAAAGTATTGTCATATGAAGACCTCAGTATTTTACTGCTGCTTCTCTCTTTGTTCTAGTGGCTCTATGCATGTGTTGATGTTTAGATTGTCCAAAATACAGCTGGTGGTGGATAACTTTGTTTAATTCAGAGGACATTACCACTCAGTCTCCTTTTCAGTTGCACACATACAGATATTTAAGTGTCAGTAACAGCATTCACCAGATTTTTGTCATTAAATAAATAGATTAGGCATGAGGCAAATCTAACAAATGACTGAGAGCAGCCAAATTAATTTCACTTAGCAGGTGTTTGGGCATGTTGAACTGAATAGAAATCTATATTCTATATTGATGTTATATAAAATTATTGTGTTCTTATGGATGATTGCCAAAAATAATCATCCATAAGTAGTAGGGAAGTTCTCAGATGGGCTTTTACAGTCATGTATAGTCATGGTGTGAGGGAATACCTATATTCTAACCTCCATCAACTCTCTCGTTCTGCAGATGCAGATGTCAAAGGTAAGAGAGACAGGTAACAGACCTGGTTTGGGACAAGGCTTCCTGTGGATTCATTATCTACCATGTGTGTTAGGTAGCTTCTTAATTCCTTAAACTTAATTATCCTCTAGCTAAGGTCTTCAGGAAGAGTAGCAAAAAGAAATACTCTCAGTAGAGTTCAATTGCCCCTTGCTTCAAACAAGTCCAACTCTAACAGTCAGATGCCTTTACATTCTCTTTCCCTTCCCATATCATGCCAGTTTTTCAAGCAGGTTGAAGTGTAATGATCTGCTGCATTTGGAGAGAAACAAAAATAAATAAAGGCAAATACAGAGGGGCACGGGGAGCACCATTCAGAATATCCCTAGACATTTTTTGTACTTGAAATACAGAGTTAAAAATCTGAGGCAAGTCTTTTGCTGATACACAACACAGTATTCCAGAGATTGCATTATTTCATATGAATAAGTATGTTTTGTTTATTTTTATCAGTAAACACTTCTTTTTCATTCAACTATCCTTCTCCCTTGGGAGCAGACTGAAGAATTAGGTGTATAAGGAAACAGGAAAAAAAAGCTTTTGCAGAATGAGAAAACTACAGAAAGCATCCTTTTGAAAACACTGTTCTTTTTTATTTTTCAGTACATATCAAGATAAGAAAAGTCCTGCAGAGGGTCAAATAGTGCTTAAGTAGCTAAGTAAAGGAATTGCCCTCCAAAGCAGGTGTTCGTGCTGTCTCAGCAGGCAGGGATAGTATATGTTGCATCAAACACAGTTTGCTCAGCATGTGTTCACACCTCCCCTGACCCCGACACTTCCTGGCTTTGCTACCATGAAAGCCTCACGAGAGAGGAGGTGTGTTTGAACGGAGTGTGGGTGGATCTTTTCAGCAATGAGATGCTCTCGGCTGCACAAACAAGTGAACAGCAGCCATTTTTTATAGCTGGGATCTCCCCGTGCCCTCATTTAAGCAAGGTCCTGACCCAGCTCCCAGCCATGCAGCTATCAAAGCTGCCTGCATGCAGTGAGCACACTGCTGGAGTCTCATCACACCCTGGCAGTTCCCGAGTTGCTCCCTCATGTCAGCCTGACCAGCAGATTTGGCACTATTTCTGAAGTCTCTGCCCTCTTAAATAATGTCTCTCTTACCAGGAGCAGATGGGGAGCCTAACATGGCCTTGGAAGGCACCATATCAGTGGAAGTCAATAGACAATCCTCGTGAGCCAGGACACCATTCAAAGTGATTTGTTTAATCACCTGCAGGGTAATAAGTTGCAAATCAGCCTAGGTTTGGATCCTTTCTGACTGATCAACATGTATCTGCTGTGGCTGAAGGGATGTTTGGATGTTTTCCCTTGATTCATCAGGCGTCTTTCAGACCAACCTGCTCTGTGTGGGTCAGATGTTTGGTACAACAAGGATATGGAATAGGGGATTTGCTAGGGAAAATCTTTTTCTCTCATGCTGCCTGAGTCTTGACTATTTTCCAAAGAGCAGGATCAGACTCAACATGAGGAAAAGTTATGTAAATACTGTATAGTTTCTAAATATATTAATCCCTAGACATGGTCCTAAGAATAATTTTAGTTGTGTTTTAATGGAGCTATAGAGTGATTTTTATCATTGAATTATATTTGACTGCAATGGAACTCTGCAGGAAGCTGCTAAGTTTATATGGTAATGGAGAGAGAAAAAAAAGAGATGGGGATGGATAGACAGCAAAAGCTTGCCTCGATTTGAAGGTAGTTTGCATTTTTTCAATCCTTGCAATTCATTCTGATGTGGCTTTGTTGTCTGAGCAAATCTTTTTGAATCTATCATAATAATCAACTTTTACAGATTCTTCAAATACATTTGAAACTGCCACTGAATCAGAAAAGCTAAACCAAAGG
>VWZT01013070.1:782712-828937 GCA_013397055.1 Pachycephala philippinensis
AAGCCTACTCAGTAAAGGAATAAAGCATATTGTTTAAAGAACTGAGTGATCAACTTATAAGTGATAGACTAAGCAGCTGTTAGTCAAATAAAAAGTATCCTTGAGAGTTCATCTCTTTGACTGGGAACCCATGATGCAAGATTTTAGAGATAGTCATTTCCAAGCAAAGGGCTAAATTTTGACCTTGTAAGAGTCAGTATAGAAACAGTTTCCTTGTTTTGTGTGGAAGTGACGGGCTTTCTTTTAATGATAATTTTAAATGCTCTATGTTCTTTTGCAGCAATTATAAAAATTTCCAGCAGCTTTTTTGTCTTCTTTCACTCCCACCATTTTGAAAGGTGGAATCATTACTTGACTTGGAATTTCCTAACTACCTCTGTTTCTAAGTCAAAATTTTCCTGACTTTTGTGGAGCTAAAATCTCAAGCGTTTAATGCTGAGTAAAGCTATAGTTCCCTCTAAACAGTCTGTCCAACTTCAAGAAAATAAAATTTAGCCCTGAAGATTAATATGGTGTTTCTAGAGTCTGAGTTCTTTTTTGGTACCCTATCTATATGTGTGTCTATCTGTCTCTCTCTAGCTATCATATCTCTGCTGCACAAGTCTTATACTGTATAATTAGATGTATCTCATCCAAACACCTCTTCATCCCCATTTGTTTTTCACTTGGACACCAAAGAGCAATCCCAGTTCTTGCTTACTGAAACGACGTGTTCTCTGGATTACAGCCCAAAGGCAGCATGCTTGCCAGTTGCCAATGCTCATTACGGCTGTTGATATGATTCCATAAATATCTTGATATGATTCCATAAAACCTACCTTACTGGCTTCTGTGCACTATGAATGTTTAAAGTAATCCACTACCTGAATGGCCTCAAAAGCTTAGCATATTCTGGATATGTGCTTTCAGGCCAATCTTAATGCTGCCATGTGAATGCTCAAGTTTCTGATGCCATTCACCTAAGAATGGGAGCTTTTGAAGGTTAATATAGATTCATTTCTCACATAATTAGAAAAATTTCTTTGAGAGAAGAAGTGGTGATATAATCTTACTAGCTTTGTGTATTTTGATTATCTGAAAATGAAGTAGAAAATTTGCACTAAATATTAATTTTGAATGCAGATGGAAAGAACAAAAACTAATTTGCTATTACATTTCCTGCTTTTACATCAACACAAAGTAAATTCAATTTTTAATCAAAAGAGCAAAATAACCTTTATCCTCCTTAATTACTGCACAGAGATACAATTCTAAGTACTTGGGAATTTTCAGAAAAAGAAAGTAGGTTATCTGTAACTGATGGTAAGGCTACAAGCCTCATTCTCAGTTTGCTAAGATTACTGAAAGAAAAAAAGTAGTTACTATCTATGCTGAATATTAAACCATATAGCCTGGTCCCTGTTTAAGTTCTTCTGGTTGAGATTTTTCAGAGGAATTGAAAGGAGTTTAGCAAAAAAAGTTAAAGCATATCAAATTTCAGTGGGATTTTGACACTTCATTCTATCTCCGACTGCATCACCCCATAGATCAAAACTGATGTTGAAGTTCTAGCTAGAAACTAGGAAGCCACTGTAGCTCAGAGAAAATTAGGCAAAAGGTTGCTCTCAGAGGTATTCCAGGTGTGAGCTACAATCTTTTGCTGTTTCAAGTTAAGATAAAGAGCAGCTCAATATATGACACACTAGAGAAATCCGCAAAAACACAGAGTAAGGAATCATATCTGTACCAGGAAGAAATGGATGTCATTGCTCACATAGGATAGAGGAATAAAGAATACCTGGACAAGGATATCTGACAATGGATCAGCCACCAAGAATCCAACAATAATGTTACCATGTGAGCTGAAAAACAGATGATCATTCTCATTATAAAACTGCTATTACTTTCTCATTTGGTTGATCTTGTCTCAGTCTCTTTCTACTGAACTCCAGCCAGCTCTTATTTGTGTGTTCCCTTTTAACAAAAGCTGCTTGCACATTCTGTAGCCCGAGCAAGGTCAGGTGCAATAGAGCTGTAAATATGTAGCCATCACCAGGCTGAAATCTCAGCTGGTTTTGCCTCCTAGAAAGAGGGTAAACAAAATGAGAGCCCTTGGAAGTCTATATGATGCACCTTGAAAGGAAAAAAACAATAGAATTTCTTCATCAGGCTCCAATACATGCTCCAATATATGCTCAGTGAGGAAGAAAGGAAGTCATGTCACTGACACTAAGACTATTTCTGTGAGATCTATAAAAGAGAGAGAAAAAAAATCTGATGACCAATGTGTCAAAAGCAAATGAGAAATATAAGAGGACTGGCATGGATGCACTCAAAGTCCCACTATTGCTACCATCATTATATGGCTTTTTAGCATAGTCGCTCTCAAAAGGAATTAGAAGAGGGTGTTTTTACAAATCAGAAAATATGTTGGGTAGCTGTGCTTGGCTTATAATTTCTATATGGCTGGAAGAAAAATTGCTCCCTTTTTATCAATGCAAGTCTTTGTTAATTCTGTGATTTCACAAGTGTCTTGATTTATCATATTTTCTTGCTTTTCTCTTTATATTCTTCTAAGTTTCAACTTGGTTGAAAGGTGAAAACAATATAGAAGAAAATGTAAGGATTATTTAAGGGAGCTGAGAGAGTTCTGTGAAGAACAGTGTAAATGCTGAATATATAAAATCAGGCAGAGGCTAGAAGCCTGTTAGGAGTGTATGCAAAGATTATATGTGCTTGTTATCATACTGGTGGAAGAGCAAATCAAGGACATCTTGTAGACTACAAAATAGCTGCAATGGCTGTGGGCCAATCATGTCATAAACATGCACCTATAGAACCTGAACTGTCATTTATTTTATGTCAGTTCAAGTTCTTAACTTATTTATTTTCCAGACACAACTACAATGGAACAATAAAAGGAAGACTCAACTAGCAGAGGTCTCACCTCTATTTTGTATAATTTGCTGCTTAAAAGCTTACAGAGTAAAACATGTAAATATATGCAGACCTGAGAGTAAGACCTTAGTGAGGAAATTACAGAGTATGGCTGAGGAAACTATGGACCATAAACAAGAAAAGCACTATGGCTACTAAGCACCTAGAAACCTGCTATAAATTGTTGCAAGGTTCTGCTTCAGTGGATTTAATATTCTGGGAGAGGCTGGCTTTTGGCTACATGCAGCAGGAAATTCACTGGGGCGGGATATCACAAGGATTCCTGTTGTACCCAGCCCAGCTGCAGCTCTTGGTGATATGAATAGGGGAAGCTGTCAGAGGTATTACCCAGTCCTGGAATGCAGATTTTCCTTTAGAACAGCATGGCCAGAGGAGAGAGGTACTGGAAATCACATAATGATGCTGCTGCTTGTAAGATTTTTACTCCAGCGTTTCCAAATCCTGAAAAATTTCAGATAAGACATGTAATCTTTTCAAGTCAGATCCTCTGTTGATGTAAATTAGCCTAGGCCCACTCAAGTCAATCAAGGTACCTCAGTTTTAAACTACTTCTCCCTTAGCTTGGAGGTGTTTATCCACACCTTACTTTGGAGGTTCTGAATCTTTAATTTTTTATTTAGTTCCTCTCATTTAATGAGTCTAGAACAGGAAAGAATTTTGTATGTTATGTGATTATTGGAGATTTTTGTCTGTTTTTTGAAGCATAGAGTATTGAAGGCAGAGAACCTTAAATGTCAAACAAAATATATAGGATGAAAGTAGAGAAGTACAGGGTCAGATGTCTGAATGAGGTTGGAACCTATTCAAACATCCACATAAAGTGACCAGATTTTCAAATGCCCAGAGGAGCCAGTGTGTGCGAAACACTCTTAAAATGCATGACTTGTTTCAATCAAATTTGAAGTCAGAGAAATTCAGAAGGTTCTCCCTAGTCTACATCTGGAGAGAAAGAGGAATATATTCCTTTCCACTTTCAATTTCAGTTATTTTCTAGAATAATTTTTTGTTACTGAATCCCATCACAATTCCCCTTGCACAATTTCATTTTTCCTGAGCCAAGATGATGAAAGG
This sequence comes from Pachycephala philippinensis, assembly GCA_013397055.1. Taxonomy (NCBI): domain Eukaryota; kingdom Metazoa; phylum Chordata; class Aves; order Passeriformes; genus Pachycephala; species Pachycephala philippinensis. The sequence continues at coordinate 786,721 of VWZT01013070.1, forward strand.
CTGATTAATTCTTTGCAGCTGACTCAGCATTCCCCTGATGCACACTGCTATTTACAGGAGAAGTAGCTATAGTCCTTTCTTTGGCCAGAAAGAGATAATTCTTTTCTTTCCAGCCTTTGGCCAGACCAGTATGTCTTGCTATGCACCCTTTCACATATTTCATCAGAGGAAATTATGACTATTTTTAATTCAGAAGGAAAGTTTCCAACAAGCATGTCCCATCTGTTAGAGGTGAGCTATTCTGAACTTTCAGAAGAAATACCCCCCAGCATGCATACACCCTTTCCTGAAAAAATAGAGGGGAATCTGGACTCCACCAGCTCATAGCAGCTAGGAGCAGGATGGTGCATTTATGCTAAATTCAAATTTGTATTTAATTTTGAAAGTTGCCAACCTTTGCAAAAATACAACAAAAGTAATCTTTCAACTATGACTTGTAAGCAGGTTTAATGATATCTGCTGACAATCTGAGACAGTAGCTCTGGGAAAGGTGTGAAATGCCATACTAATCACAACATGATGCTAAATCAACAATCTAATGATACTTTAAAAGTCATTATTTGGTTACTCCTTAAAGGAAAAGAGAATAGCTCATCTTATGAACAATTAATAATTAGTAACTTGCTACGATAAGCAAGCCAAATCTGAGAGCATACCATGCACTTCATTTTTCCAGCAGCAAGATGTCAGATATTCACCTGACCCATTTCTTCACAGTTTTGGATTTTAGAATACTGGGCTAAACCTTTGTCAGTTCCAACAGACATCTGTGCTGTCACAACCAAAATCTCCTGGAAAGTCTCTTTAAGAAAATGCAAAACTGGCTACTACCCCTTAACCCAGTGAGTGCTAACATGACTTGTGACACAATGACCAAAATAGCTTGAAGAAACAGGTGGATGTCTTGTACACGTGCATGTTTGTCTTGCCTATTTGCATCTTCCAAAAAGACTCTAAACCTTTCCTCTTCTAAATGTGAGGCCTGACTCTTGCAAGTCACAGCCAAATAAAGGTCCCACTGTCTAGGCCATCAGGCCCAACATACCACAGAACATCCCTCTCTAGCTGAAAGACATAATTAACCTAAAGGAAAGGCTGCTTTGAAAGATCTATTTTGCAAGGAAACAGATTTTCTTATCCTTTTCAATCTTTTTTGTTCAAAGGGCATATAGCCAATGGTAGAAAATGCTGATATGACAGTTCTGGACTAGAATTATGGAAATCCAGCCTAGCCTGCCCTCCATGCATTAGGATGAGAGGAACAGAAGTGGCACTACCCACTCAAAGTAAATCCATATGGGGAATGTTTCATGGAAATAGAAGTATGGGCCACCAGCTGGTAACACTGGGGAATGATTCTACCAAGGGTTCAGCTTTCTCTGCTGCCACCAAGTCATTTGCAGGCACTCCTTGGCAGGGTTTCTTACCACTTATGATGCAGTGCCTATGGTTTTCATCATAAGTGACACAGCGTTTTAAAAATATATACTACAAAAAGGTAAGGAATAATGAGTAAACCATCCAGAAGGATTCACAAATACCTGAGAGCAGCAAGGTATGACCAAGCGAGGGGAAGACCAGTCCATTGGATGACACTGTTAGTTCTGAGGAATTTTATCACTTATATTCAATCAAAATTCTATTAATACAGGCTTGCCTGTGCAGGATACTGAAAATCTTGCGGTTTGTTTTGAAGGTAGTTGTGAGATTACAAATCCTTAGGAGTGATTTTGTTCTATAGGTGTTCTACAATATTAATGTGATGTTGTAAATTGCTTTATTTGCTTTACAGAAATGGAGTGTGCCTAAAGAAATCAGCTTTAACTAACTTATTTCCTTTAAAATGGATTCTCTGTAAAAATTTTGTAGAAAATACATCATTTTTCTAAGAAGTCTAGATTCTCAGTGGCACAAAAGGCAAGCCAATCAGACATTATACCAGGCCTAAAATTACTGGATGTGTCCCTGCAAAATTCTGCAAATAATACCACACATTACACTGGACTCCTGCATATCTGAAATCCACTTTTCCCCAAACCACCTACCTACTGTAATCACAGCATTATACGTTGTGTGGGTGCACAGCATTCAGCCTGCTGAGATCTATTTCATACTCCCGATTCATACCAGATACCAGACTGGTAGATTACTGTATCTGTGTTCTCCTACCTGTCACTGTGAATAAATGACTTAATATACAGTTGTAGGATTAAGGCTTGATTTTTTTCTTAGGAAAGGAAAAAGCAGCATGTGTCTTACTAAATTTTATTCATTTCCCAACCCTGATATCAGAACTATTTGCCTTTCTAAAAATTTTAGACGTATCCTTAGCCGCCTATTCACAAGAATCAAAAATACTTTTTCTTAATGTAAATTGATTAAATCACCAATAGTGTACAGTTTTCTTTTGTGGTGTATCTCAGATTGGATTGGATAGTTTTGGGTTTTTTGTTTAACATGTATGTACAATGATGGTAACAGAATGTTCCCCTTAAACAGGCAAACTCTTGAATACGAGAAAAACTAGAATTATTAAGGCAATGCTTGCTGTGCTTGGGTAGCTTATGATAAATACTTTGGTTACAGATGCCATCATATTTTTTCCGTGGGTCCTCTGCCTCATTCCATGCACAGGATGTACAGATACTCAATGAGCAGTGATCCAATACAATTTTTATTCTTACTGTTCCATTGGTGGCTTCAGGCCTTATTTACTGCACATTATTCAAACCCAGATATGAAGACAGAATTATTAACTTCCTCATGAGTTCTCCTATGACTCAATCTGCATCATCACAAATATTTACAATCTTACTTCTATGAAACCTCTGCAAGAAGAGAATGTATTTCCATATGAGTAGTTTTCACAACACCTAGAGAAATAAAGCACAAAGATTAAGCTGAAAAAATTCCTTAGCTCGAATGCCCAATTTGAGATATCTACAGCTTAATGTTTTGGAATGTATGGCATGGAGCATCCCTTCATGCTGTCAGAATTGCTGTTCTCTTTCACTTATCCTGCCAGCCCAGCACTTTTACCAGCCCGGCACCGGAGTTCCAGACTTAATGTCACAAAATGAGAAAAACACAAAAAGTAGCCAGCTGTTTAAAACCCGAGTGAATTGATACAGTCAATGTCCTGGATCTGAAGAACCCAGGACAGACAAAAAGAGTATTATGTTATTTGGATCAGTTGCCTGATTTTTAAAAAAACCTTTTTTTACTTTGGCATTTCCTCTTGTCATTCACCACACAACCTGTGTAGTCAAAGAACCATTCTGAAGAGGATCTTTAATAACATAAATCTCAAACTCCCTAGAGTGGGGCCATCGGGCACTCTAAATTTCTCTGATTCTTTAGACTTCATCAAGGAGTCCTGGGAAGAGCCAAGATTTTTTGCTTTTTGATTTTTTTGTATATTATATGATGAACTGTCTTTGGGGCATTTTTAGGGTGTCCTTACCTTTTGGACATCTAAGCACATCCCTTCTTTGGGAGTCAAGCAAGCTAGTACATTGCACGAGATACAATCTCATGTGAACATAGTGGGAAACTACCCTTAAGAGCTGTATCATAAAGCAGAAGCTCATTTGGTCAGCTAAGATTGCACAACTAATCCTGGGCATTTCCTAACTTTTGAATGCCTGGCTTTACAAGGCTGATTTTTATGTGGCTTCTATTTACTTTTTCTTGTAAGGAAACATAAAACCAAATTTTTTTGTCATATACCATCATACTGACATCAACACTGGTTTTCAACAAGAAAGCCAGCTTTCAACCTACTCATCTGTCTCATCACCTACCAGTGCAATGGGGGGCCGTGAGACATGACCAATGAGAGTTTATCTGTGATTCTCTAAGCCACTTCTACACTAGTAAGTGCTCTGGCAGATGCCTTGATTATTGTTCAACAAGTATTTGCTGAGAGCAGAAATCTGGTAAGGCTCGGGAATTCCAGATTCAATTTTATATTTTGGAGGACAAAGTGCTTTAGGGCTCAGATCTTTCTGCCTATCTACCAAGCCAAATCTCCAGTTTGGGCTGTGTTTCCGCCTGTTTGTCAGCATGCCAGATCTCTGTGTTCCCCTTCTTCATCATTTCAGTATCATCACCCTAAGTGTCATCACCTTCAGATGCCTGGCTTTCGGCTCTACACATTTTATGTCAGTTCATCCTCTTTGCATACCAACACCCTTCCTCTCATACTCTCCAGTATTCTTTCAAGTTATTATTCCCCTGATTCCCACCTAAATGCAGGTTATTTTTTTCAGACATGGTGAAACAGTTTCATCTCAAACTTAGAAACAACCAAGATGGTCTTGCAAATCTTCAGGTCAGGGGGGAGTGAACCTGAAAGAAACAATTCTTCAAGGAAAAGTTTATACCAACCCATCGAAGTTTTGACACAGTTATAAACAATTGAAAACATGGCAGTCTAAAGGGAAGCATCAAACTAACTTGGCTGCAGGCAGCTGCTGGCTCCACCTACCATAAATCGTTGTCCCTTTCGCATAAATAACCAGGCCTGGAAATGTTGCTTTTTCATTTACAAATATATCAGTTTTTCTCTTCTGATCCAGCTTTTTCATGTCATCTGGCACCAAAGGACCAGAAACTGGGCAAGCCTCCCCAGATGTGAATTTCTTCAGTGTGGTCTGATGTAGTGTCAGAACATTGCAAATGAAGGAGGTGCCGTGGTTGCAGCTCTGCTGCTCTTTGGCTATTGACAGATCTTTGCTCCAGAGCCACTATCAACCAGTGTACTGTAAATAAAAGCCCTGCAGCTGCTTTCAAATCTTTCAAGATTACATGAAGGTATCCACAAAGTAAAGATGCCATTATCAATTTATATCTTGTCCATCACTGTGGAGATGAATTTTCTTTTTCTCCACAAAATGTCGATCTAGAGATTTTCTGAAGGAATATAAATACACCAATGCCAAAGGTGGAGCTCCTGGTCAAAAAAAGGGCAATTAGTCTACAATTTATAAAGAGTTTTGAATCCAGGTTTACTGTGTATTGATTATATTTGTGTGTATAAAACATGAGACAAAACTGGAAAAATAACATGAGATTGTTCCACTCCCTAGTACAAGCACAAGCAGAAACAGACTAGTCATAGCCCCAGCTATGACTTTGAGTCATTTGAGTCCTCCCATTTGAGTGCTCCACACCAGATCTTGAATTGCCTTGCAATAGCTTTACATGGCAAATATAGGAAAGCCAAACTGACCTTCTGAAATGTTCTGAGTTTACAACATAGATACACACACAGAGCACAACATGGCTAAACTGCTTTTAGACAAGGTAATCAAAACAAAAGGGATTTGATCAAACTCGGTTTATTTGAGATGGCCCAGCAGCGGTAAGTCTCATCACAAGGCCTGTACGTGTCACCAAAAGCAGGAAACCCAAAAAGTGACACATTACCAAAAGCTAACTGTTTGGGATAGCAAAGCTTTAAAGTGAGGCAGGGATTCCATATTTGCTGTATCATGGTATCTAAGGACTAAAGTGGTGCCATTTGATGGCACCATGGTATGCACATCAGGAGATGAGTTTGCACGGCTGATCAGTAGCAATGTATACACTGGAAGATGCATGCATTGTAAGTTCTACTGGCAAAACTTAATCAAGCTTTTTACAAGGGTCTGAAAATATTGCATCTGTACTGCTTCATCAGCATTATCATTTACCATTGCCACTTTTTCACTAGTTTCTTTAGGTGGTTTCTGTCTGTGTGAGAGGGCCTTCCCCTTTGGTGTATCTGTCCCATGGAGTAGTTTTGCTGTACCAGTTCTTTCTTTCAAATCTCAGCTTGTTGACTGATCGTCTGAGTTTGTTCCTGTCATCATTCTTGTGTGGAATCATATTATTTAATTCTGGAAGGCCTTTAGGGATACACTTTGCATGAAAGGAACCTTCTGAATTCTTGAACCGTACAGTCGATTGCAGCAGTGTGGCTATCACTGACAGTAATTCTTTGACCCCTCTTCCATGCCAGATTAAGAGCTAATGCCATCTACTGACCTCTTACCTATTTGGTACAGCCTGTCATGATCCCTAAACCACAGTACATAAAAAGTATGATAAATATATTTTTCTGAAGTCGAAGTCAGGCAAAGCACTGTGAAATAAGAAATGCAAATTACAAGATATGGGATATACATTGTTCAACATAGCAATACATATGACAGCAATAATCACATCACTATGAGAGGAAATGTGGTATACGACAGCAACTGAAATCTACCATTAAAAAATCTAAGGAGATACAGCTCCTAAATAATCTAATTGTTTGTTTCTAGGCATGGAATAATAACTCAGACACTGATGAGAAAAATGGAAGGGTGATTTGACTAAGACACATGCTGTTGATTAATATTTTATCCATTAATAAAAACTAATAAGCCAATCCCCACAGCAAACAACTTCTTTTAAGTTTTCCTTGTCTCACAACTGTATGGAAAAGAAAACACAGCTTTTATGAAGTTCTTCTATTCTGTTGCTATTTTACATTTATACAGAATATCTCACGGCTCATGTCTATCATTGTCTATGCATCTTGATTTTTATTTCAGTAACTAAACTAAACTTAATTTGTTAATTAAAGTGGAATGTACAATTAAAATCACTGCCAGAGTCTGAGAGAAACCTATAAATGTCAAGAAAGTAAAAGTTAAAGCCATTCTTCCAGCCTCTGATGTTTGGGCTCTCAAAAAAAAAAAGAGAACTCACTCTCTCTGACTGTTCAGGATATTTTAAAAAGATATGTCTATATTCAGGGACAAGTCTTTACATTTCTCGTTCAGTCCACTTTTATTTAACCCTGTTTGAATTTAAATGCTAAAAATGTTTGTTATTTCACTTAAGTGAGTACCTTGAAACCAGCACGGCTTTTTGCTTTATAGGTCTATGAAGGTACAATGCAGGCAAATCTCTTGGCATTACTTTTGAATCTCTGGCCTATTTTTGAATTTATTTGTACTTGATATTTTTAAATAATAATCTGTATGCATATCTGGTGTGTGTTTTGTGATTGTTTTTTTTCTATAGGGGTTGCTATGCATGTATGCAGCTATTTTGCTTTGTGCATACATTGATAACCCGAGGACCTTTGGGACCACCTTTGATGTGCTCCATCTCTAGGCTGCCTCTGGGTGCTATGAACCCAGAGAAATCTGAGGGCAGCAATTTTACCAGGCCCAGTGCTGCAATCCCATAATCCTGCCCACCAGATTCGAGCCATGGAGACTGGAGGTTTACTGGAACCGGGGAGTCTCTTGCCCAGTCTTCACCTTAAACCAAAGACAGGTCAGGCAGAAGCAGGCTCAGATCTTGCAACCACAAATTGGGTAAATTTCAAATGCCAAATGTACACTTCTGCCAAATTAGCATCTATTTCCAACAACAAGCAAAAAAAAAGCATTGATTGAAAAATCTGCTGTGTTAAGTGAGCGCAGTTTTAGCAGAGGAACCGAGGAAGCTGTAGCCTTGCCTTGGGTGCCAGCCAAGGCACCATGCACTCACTGCCACCTCCAGTGGTAGAACCACAGCTACAAAGCCAGGCAGCCCTCACCACCCTGCCAGCAGACCCAGGCTGGCCACATCCTCTGCAAATATGCACCCACATGTGGGCCAAGAAGTGCAGTTTCTTATTTTGTGTAGAAGACAGACAAATGGAGCATCTTTCAGGTAAGAAAAGAGCATGGGTGTTTTGAGGGACAGGAGCATCTATTGTTGCTCATGGTATCTAGGTCTGACTTAAGTTTTTGATGCAACAGATCTATGGAACTTCAGACCCCCACTATAAAGTAAACCATTGGATTTTAATTTGTTAGTGTGTGTAGAGCTCAATTTCTTGTGTCATTTAAAGCTGTAGTTCTGTTTGTGATATACACATTGAGCCTGAGGCATGTCTGTTAGGGACTGAAGATGGAAAATTAGAAAGATATGTATGGGACCACATACATCTTCCTTTATTGCCATAAAATACTCAAACAGAAGACAAACAGATAGCACTTTCCAGGCACAGATGTTTTTTCAAGGCAGGGTATGTTGTAAAAAAATTAACACTGAGGCTATGATGCTGAGGACAATCTCTCTCTTAAGAAGTATTAAGGACATTTGAAATAATTCCGTCACCTTTTACAATACTTTTTGTATAGTTACTTTCGTGGAGTACGTACACATAGCATAGGTATTTATTTGTGCTTTAGATGCCGTAGTTTATTTCATGTGTCTTTCCAGAAAGACAAGTCTTCTATAAATCCCATGCCATATCTGCCAATCCCATGGGGATGATATAAAAAGGAACTAGGAACCTCTACTTAGGTAGCAATTTCCTTCTCCATCAGTCTTGTGTTGAATGTCTTGTTTACTCTTCCCTTGAGCAAGACATGTTTCTATGCATCACTCTGTAGGACAATATCCTAAGAAGGAAAACCACTCTCACAAAGTTGCATACAAATGGGTGTCTCTTTTGGGAGTACACATTCTTAAAAACTGTAAAGCCAAACTGCTGTTTAACAATCCCAGGAGGGAAAAATGATTTTTTTATTGTGCTCTTTTCATCATTTTTATTCCGTAGCCTGAAGAAGTAAAAAAACTACGGTCATTAAAATAAATCTAACTCTCTCTCAACATCTCTGTGAGGAGAGTTAGTGAACTTCTGAGTAGATCCTGACTCACACAAATTAATACAACCTGCTGTGACATACCTGTGCTGAGCTTGTTGTGGTTTAATACTTGCTTGATTGAACCAGATTTTAAAATCACAAATTGTTTTCAAATTACCTGATCAAGGCTAATTTCAGGAGGCTCTCTTCCCTATTGCTGCTGTTCCCTTGAGCCGTGCTTCGGAGTCCAGCTTCCTGGACCTTCAGGGCTCTTCCTCTTTGCTGTCTTTCTCCTCCTTTTTTTCCTCCTCCTCCACAGATGTGCATCCAGTTGAGAGGTAGCAATAGCTTGTAGCCCTGCTTTGATGTTCCTTGCCTTCATTCTGGCAACTGTTTGATGTTTAAAAATCAGCAAAATCTTTACTGCCGAAGCCATACAATCACTGTATCCTGGCCATGTTATAGGCATATTTGTTTATTTAGTTACTTGTTTGGTTTTAAAGTACATGAATAATTTTTTATGTCAACCATATACATGATGGGCAATGAAGCCAAGACATTTGAGGCTCGGGTGAGCAACTCAGAATCTTCTGACAAGGAAGATGAGCATCTTTTTAAGTATCACTCCTGAAGTGGGTTATGATCTGCTGCAGCCTCTTTTGGGTTAAATATTTATTCTAATTAGTGGTTTCTGCTTTGTAAGGCGTGGGAGTACATAAATAGGCTACTTACTGCTGAGGTAATACTAAGTGCAGTAGCCATTGTAGTGGAGTCAGACTAACTTAGACTAGATATCCTAGTCACCACAGAGTTATCCCCACCACTAATGGATCAGGATTATAAACAGTCCCATCCTCGCCATATAGCAAGGATCTGTAAATATTGACTCCAGCTGTTTTTCTCATGAATCCCACAGAAATTAATGAAGGACTTTCTTTAAGAGCATATGACCATCCACCTCTCCCTTGAAAATCATTCTGTAGCAATTAGACTCTGAAAGCTGGATTCTGCAATATGCAATATATCTTCCCTTTATTCAGAAAAAAATGTTTTCAGTAAATATTTAAAGCTGAGCATATAATTGCATCTAGTAACAGCCAATTTTGTGTTTATCTCCTTAAGCATACATGTATGTTTTTGGTGGGTTGTACAGGAAATCTCAGTAGTTTATAGGAGTGAATAAGGAATTTTGACTTGAGTAAAGCTGAAAGAGTAACAAATCAGGACCCTACCAATTAGAATGAACTCCAGGTCTTCTTCCATTCTTTTTTCACCTAGGAGAACATATCCTACTAGTTCCCTCTGTCCTCCCCACTGCAGGTTTCCTAAACAAAAAAACATTCAAAATAGGAAAACATCCTATTTTGCTTTATTTAAAATACTCCAATAGCTGTTCTTCCACGTCTCCTGTCTATTCAATGCAAGTGAAAACCGTAAAATGAAGTTGAGTAATTCTGGCACCCAAAGAAAGTGCAAGGAGACACTTTTGAACAGCCAGAGGACACAAAAGCACTGCTATATTATACTCTTTGTCATTCCAGTTTTAACAATAACAATAAGTATATTAATCACCAGCACCACTGAAGTTTTGTGTGCAATTAGCATTTCAACACACTCTCCCATGGCTGGGGTGGAGCAGTTCGCCTCCATTGTGAGCTGCTTTTAATTGTGGTGCAAGAATGTACAGCTCTATGATTGCATTTTGGAAACTGGTGGCAGTTCAGTTGTTAGAGGCAAGCTCAAGTTTCTTTGTTTGTTTGTTTATTTGTTCCTCTACTTGTGCTTCTGCTGTGTTAACTCATGGAAATTGCTTAGGGACAGATTTAAATCAAAACAGACAGTTTCCATTTTTGCTCTGTAACTAGTAAGGTTTGTTTAAGAGGCGCTGCTGCTGGAACATAAGGCACGTCTGGAATGTTTGTTTACTTGCTGTTCTGAGCATGTGCCCTTTTGTAAGGAGACAGGGCTTTCCATGGTGCAAATCTTCAGTGCCATGGCTGAGCCTCTTTAAATAATTAAAATAATAGTAGATTGAGATGGGCTATTTTAAAAATAAAGATGAGTGCATACTATTTAATACCACGGCTTCAAATATTAACCTTGTGCCTTACTGGTCTCCTACAGACCTCCACAAATTATAAAAGCACACGGATGTAAATGGTTCCTAGGATTATGCCTCAGCAACTTGAAAATGTTTGTATTTCTTCTGTGCTGGGTATATTTTGCTTACCCAAGCAGACAAGTCCTTTCTGGTTAATCCTACCCAGTTCTGTGACTTGCCCATCCCATGGGGATTTGGTGCATGGAGGTTATTTGTTCTATTAATCAGGAGGTTCCTAAATTCTAATCCTTGGTAAAGCACTGGATTGCCATCTGACCTTGGCAAGTCACTTGACCTCCTTTTGCCTCGGTCAATCCAGCTGGAAAATTGGGTAAAATGCAGGACTTTCCTGGAAAATAGATGCTGCATCCGAGATGAGATTCCTTTTGCAAATAATAAAGCAACCAGCGTAAAACTAAAAAAAGGAACTTCTGCAAAAGGCAACTTTCTGGACTTTACAAATCCTTGTTACATTTTAAATTTCGTAGGAGGTTCATCAAAATGCCTTGTTTGACACAAGAATGTACGCTGGTGGTTGAATGGCTGATGCAAGGGGTTTTGTTTAACTTGAAAGACCACATAGCTTTCTTCATTTAGCAATTTACATTGGCTTCTTCTTGATGTAGGAGGAATGAGGTAATGAAGGGACTAGACATGGATATCATATCTGACTGAGACAGTAACATGCCACAGGCCAGATTCTCTGGCCTACTCTGCTCTGCTTCATGGTTCCTGTGAGGGAAAAATAGAAAGAAGTGGCAGCCAGTGCTTGTCTCTTATTTGGGGAGGCAAAAAATGCTTTTTTCTGAAATGGTCACCCTGGAATCAAAAGGAAAGTGTATGCTCCTAAATTCTTCTGCCCCCCCTATTGTTCTTTTTTAACTCTGAATCTAATCAGTATACTAATGATATAATTAGTGATATCTACACAAATACATCATATTTCACTGGGGACTTGAGGTTCAAATGCCCTTTTACAACTCTAAGAGAATCTTGACATTTTATAGAGAAAACCAAATTTGGCTCAATACAAGAGCTTTTACTTGAAAGTACACCAAACAGGCAACAGAGACTAACATGATGGCATGATTGGAAATGACATCCCAACAGAATAGAGGTAATAGATAAGTACAAAGTCATGACGAACTGATCATCTGTTCCTATATATACACTTAATACACTGCAAGAAATTTACTTGTTTATTTTTGTGCATTATGGCAATTACTATGCTCTTGTTTACGTTTACAAAATCATTAAGCACTTTACACCGCTGTGTGATTTCAGGGAGCTCAGCCTTAATATCAGCAATATTTTTTCAGTTGTGATACTTATTTAAACAACTAAATAGGGGTTAAAGCTTTCCTGTAGGATGTTAAGTTCTGGAGAAGAGGGGGCTTTATACCATTAGAATAATTTAAATTTGAAACAGAAAGTGGAACTCAAATGATGGAAGATCACCTAAAATGAAATAAGAATGAAATGGTAGCAGACTTTGAAAAGCAGAATTATCAAATTTCACAAAAGTAACTGAACAGGAATTAATTCTCTTAAAGGAAGAAAACAGTAAATAAAAGGAACAATTACACTTTCTTGTGCTTTTTGGTGTTTTGTTTTCTTTTCTCCAGTTCTTCTATTAGTCTTGTATTCTTAGTGGCAAAGGCTCTTACTTCTTCTTACTAATTCTCTTTGACAATAAGTTGGCAACTTCCTTGCAAAAATATGCTGGTGATGTTTTAGGTCGGCCTCACCCTTAGGGAGATAAGGGGCATGGTAGGAGTCTTTGTTTCTTGTCATGTGAAATATAGAGAGGTATTTCTCCTTTGTTTCCATAAGCAAGAATTTCTATTTATTGCACAGCACACAGTACTCAAAATACACTGATTGAATTCAGATTACTTTTCCATGTGGCAGGTAACCTTTAACTAGTAAAAGGGTGGTATGCTATGGCTTTGAATGGCATCTCCTATATCATCTTCCCATAAAGCCCCACTGAGTATAAGTACCAAATAAAGAATATTTCTATCACTTGTCAGCCTATGCATGAAGGCATTAAAGTAGTTAAAAAATCAGCTAGGCATTTTAGAAAGAAGTGTTTCAAAGACTTAGGTTTTCTGAAGAAAAATGGAATTTTTCTAATGGAAAATTCCAAAATTATAACACTCATCTCAAAACAAGAAAAAAATCAAAATGAATTAATTAAAAATATATGACTACTGTAATTAATATTATCTTATTAAACCAAATATTTTCACTTTTTAAAACAGTAGATTTCAGCATACCAGAGTGAAATGATTCATTAAAAGCTTTCCTAACAAAATCTGTAATTGCATCATAAATGGTACTTTGACAAAGTATGAGATGCATTTACTGTCTGGTTAAGCTATATTGCATATAATACAGGCTAGACACCATATAAGAGCAAAGGCAGGAACGATCTCTGCTTTACTCAAGAATTTGCATTCTAAAAAGAGAGAACGTAACAGATAGGGAGGGGAACAGATGCATCCTTGTTCTTTCCTAGTCCCTTCTGATCCCTGCCCATACCAGTCTCTTCTGTCCAAGTCTGCATCTCCATCCAACATTTCTCCCCGCCTTTGAATTCTGAATCCACTTGTGAGTCATTCTCCAATTTCAGCTTCGTTCAGACCCTCCACCTCTGGGTAACTGCTGTGCAGAGCAGTGCTTCCATGTCACTGCAAGGTGCCTCAGTAAAGGCATGGGTCCTGGTATTCTGGTCCTGGATTAGTTGTATAGACAGACAGAACAGACAGAATCAAGCCTTTTGACATCATCCTCTTTTTGTTGTCTGTCTCTTGCCTTCTTGCTCTAGTGAGCTGCTGGTGGCTCTTACACGTTAGCCAGAGTTTGTCTGATACTAGTTACTGGGTATACTTTCCCAAGGTATTCTTGAGCCATATGTTTGCATGTGTTTAACAATATTTTCCTTCATTCTTCTGATATCCATTTCTTATTTTTATCATGTTCCTCTTCTTCACTGAAGCTACTACATTAGGGAGGGGAGGGGAATGTGTAAGCATGAAGATGTGCAACCATTGATGGTTATTCTTTCCATGTGTTATATGATGGCTGGGAAACATTTTACATTAGTCAATGAAAACCCAAGTCTCAGTCCTGCATTTTTCATTTGTGCTGAATTATTGAGGGGTGTAGTTACATCACACTTCCTTGACTGTTATTTCCGTCAGAATTTATTTTGAAGGTTTAGGTAGTTCCTACTGCTAATGTGTTCTGGTAAACAAAATGAAAACCGGTGCAGGTTATTGTGTTTAATGTGCACAGTGTGTTTAAGTGAGAGCTGATGGTGTTTGACCCTATCTGGGTTAGGCTTCGAGGAATTAAGCAAGAAATGAACTCTAATATTCAGCTTTCCTATGTTCCTGATAACCTGCCTGCATTCACTGTGTATCTGCACGGCCTTTGGACAAAATTCACCTTGTACTCAGGACCATTCTCAGAGGAAAAAACAAAACAAAACAAACTACCCTGCTTTCCTGGAGGGAAGTATTTTATGCTTTCTTCTGGGCACACAGAGAAAACAGTAACATGTTAGCAATGTCATGTTATATAGAATAATCTGTATTTTCTCTAATTGGTGCAAGAGTTATTTCAGTTTTCTATTTTATCAGTAATTAAATAATTTATGCTTGATTATGTGCCTATATCGAAAACATACTTGTGTGCATTTTTTTACCTATCAGGCAGAATTCTCTATAAATAAATCAGTAAATCACACCGGTTTCTTTTTTTCTCCTTTTTTTTTTTTTCCTGATCGAGCCCATGGTATATGAGTGCAAGGAAAATCTTACTGCCTGCTTAAGTTAGAGTTCTTCCTTGTGCCTCTTTTACTGTCTTAGACAATTGATGGGTTTTGGGATCTTGTCCTGTCTCCTTTCCTTTTCTGGTATCTTTCTATTTGAAGTCTCACCGTCAGGTAAAAGGCCTGTATTTAGCAGCTCTGGCTCTAGAAGTTTCATCTTCTGTGAAAAAGATGAAGATTTTCTTTAAAATCGCCTCCATTGTACCAGAAGAGAGGTAGAAAGAAAAGTGTCCTTTTCACCCAGCTCCCCAAATGTGTTTTGGGACAAGCTGTGGTGATTACAGAGGCAACATCATGTGAGCATTAGCATGATTAGGCTGCCATGTCTTGGATATCGTGTCATTCCCAGTACTTGGGAGCCTATATACTCCTGGCAGTTGCCCTGTGAGGGAAGTAGTTTGTGTGTTGATGGATACCATGCAAATTGTTCTGTCTGAAGGAGCTCTTGCACAATCAACCTATTTGAGAGGAGAAAAAAATAGATTCCCCCTGTCTGTGTAATGCTGTCACTCAAACCACACCTAAATATCAGTAGGAGACTGAAAGTTTGGGGAATTGTTGGTTTTGGCTAGCAATTACTATGCAGCATACAGCCAGATCCTGAGCTCAGTGGCATGAGGATAAATCCAAAACTCAGCTGAAATGGCTTAAATACTCCAGGTTTACATCAAAGCAGTGTAGTCAGCATGACCTAACCACACAAATGACCATCGAAGACAAAGAAAAGCACTCTAAAATTATTTGTGCAAATGCTTGTGAAATTCTGAGGAGTATTTTCTGCTTTACATACTTTTCATTACTATTTACAACTATTTAAATAAAGCTACCACCATTGTCAAAGCAAATTAACTTGTTCTTTGAAAATCAATCTTCCTTTTTTTAGGTGTATACTGTATATCCTCACACATTTTTTTTTTGCCAGTGATGGTTTGACACGTTTTTATCTCCATGAACAACAAAGCCATGTATAATTCCATGCAATTGTCTTTTAAGATATGAAGGGGGGAAAAAAACCATAATTTACAACACAAATATATTAGGTTTTTATATAAAAAGCATCGCATGTATTGATCAAAATGACTTTCTTTGCAATATTTGATGCTCAAAAGAGAACTAATTGTATTACATGTTATAAGTGCATATTATCCCATTCAAGCTGTGCCAAACAGGAAAATTGACAAGAAAGCATCTACGTTTGAGTCACACACCTCCAAGTTGTAATCAGATAACAGTCTCTTTATACTGAAGTGATATTATTCGAAAGGACCTTTTCAGATACCTTCTAACAGGAGTTAGAAATATCTTTATTAATCTTTATGTAGATAAGAAACACCTTCCACATACATCTTGCATTTGTGTACCTCTTAGTTTCCAGAGATATTTGTTAAGGATGCACAGTCTTTCAGCATAATGAAACTGTTACTCATATAATTCAAAAACCTAAAGTAAGACAGTTAATCTAAAGCACATCCATACATATAAACAGTACAGGATGGAAACAAAATTGTCATGTATGCATACACAGCATATATATTCTATAATAATCTCTTCCTAATCAGTTGTGCACTTTATAAAACAATGTAAGAGAAATGACAATGCTGTCATTTGTATATTCTCCCTCAGTTCTCTAATGGAAAGCTTTTTTTTTTCCTTGCCGACTCATTCCTGACAATGTTAATGATTCACTATAAAGCAGCTTCTGTGCTATGATTTGTGACATTCAGGCTGGTTAGATGGGAGGACTAGGCAGGTTTCTGGGGAGTGTTTTGGATGCAGAAATGCCTTGAAGATAGCACTTTATTATATTTAGGACAAGTATGACATCCCACTTCAAGGAACAGGCCCCTATACATATTGAGAAGGGATTTCTGTGGTTTAAGTGGGGAGGAGAAGGTTAGTTTAAAAGAATGCCTCTGTGTTTTTTGAGGCGACATAAAGATAGGAGGTAGAGAAATGGAGGCAGGAGGCAGAAGGATTATGGATAATGGAAGAATTTTGCCTGAGGGTATGTGCCTGCTTTGCCTATTCCTGTATAACTAGAATATTTATAATTCAAATACTTATCTTTAATAATTAAAAATGAAGGAATATTAAAGACAAAAGGTAGAGAATATTATGTACACATATGTAGGCATCATGCATTAAATCCCTACACTTGCAAAATATAGCAAGAGGTAGATTTAAAGGAGGTTAAAAAAGTGAATATTTTAAAATGTCTCAAAAAAAGAATTTCTAATTCACTCCAGTTCTGCCAGAAGTGATACCCCTTACTTCTTATTTCTACACATAACTAGTCATGGAGAGAGCTACTAAAAATACACTGCATGGTGGCTTGACATCAGCACATCAACAATTAAAAAGTGGATACAAATATTTCAGGTTTTCACAACCTTAAAAGTTTTGCTCATGATTTATGAAAACATCAGATTTGCCGGGGCAATTGCATTTTGCTTTTACAGGACACTTAGTTACATAGCTTAAGTAAACTGCTAGTTGCAACAGAATGTAATATTCTACCACATTCAGTAGCACCCTCTGATCTGCCTTCCACAGACAGCAAAGAAACAAAGAAAAACAGCCATTGCTGTGGATAGAGAAGAGTGTTTGAAAAGAGACCTCAAATATGCCCTTAGGTATTATAAAGCTGTCAATTACGAGCAGAAAAACAATACAAAGGCTGCAACAAATAATTTATAAAGAGAAAATTATACAAACAAATAATAACAGAAATTAATCCGTTATCTTTGAATAATTTGGAAGATGCCATTTCAAATACTATAAATTAGCACAACAAAATCAAAAAGGTTATGGTTGAATATATTTCAGAAACAGAAATCTTATACACCAAACCATGAGTAAATCAAAGATTCAAGTCAAATTACTCACTAAGGGTAAAGTAGTTCAATTTTGAAGTAGAATGCCTTTATGAAATTGAATTTATGGATGATAGGTTAAACTAATGCTTGGAAATCAGAGGTGTTAATATTTACACCTTTGCTCATTACAGCAAGGAAAAGACTAATGAAGAATTAGACATCCAAGTGTCTTTACTCTTCCATCAAACAGAGAAATCTGTGGCTGAAGATTATTACAACCTGACAATAATAAGAACTATTCTTTTATATACATATATGAAATAATGTAATATATAATGTAAGTTTTTAAACAGATGCTAAAACACCTGATGGCAAGTTTAATATATTTATGCTGATACCAAATTACAACTATTGAATGAGACTAATGAAATCATTTTTCCAAATGGAGGAAGCATTCATAAGCTAAAAATATACCAGAAAAAGTAGTGAAATGCTGTTGTTGAAATATAAATACATTCTATACAATCTACTTCGTCAAATCCTACAGATTCAGATCAACCATGTTATTTACTTGGGGCTTTTGATAGATGCCTGAAATATTACAGATCAAATAAACACGTATGAAGATCACTGTTTTTAAAGTATAAATGTACGAACAAGAATTTTAATGTTTTGGGGGGTTGGTTCGTTGGTTGGTTGGTTTGGTTTGATTTTTTTTCCCCTAGAAAATATCAGGAGTTTTTTCTTAGGACATGAACCACCACCTATCCCAGTCAATGAAGTGGTCTCATTGACTTCACTCAGTTTTAGGTTTGGCTCCTTGGACAGAGAAACAGGACAAAAAATTTTATAGCATTTTAGGACTTACAGTATGGGTCTTAAAATTATCAGGAAAAGGCATGTGGGAATACAATGCCACCAGCATTTTCTGCTCAATGCTAAAGTGACAAAGGCTTTATGGAGGACTGGGACTTGCTATAGAGCACACAACACTGGTGAGGGCAATGATAATTAATCAGTCATGGGTAGGACCCAGGAGAGCGAGTGCCAGCCCGATAGCGGTAACCTGAGCGGATCCTGCCTTTACCTTGCATCCACTGTGGCACAGGCTCAAGGCAAGCAAAGGATAGGTTGGCTTTGCCCACATCCTGTCAACACAGGTTGATGATGATGAATAATAGATGGGAAAGATATGTGATGCTTAATTAATTACATTTGACTGCTGTGCTCTTTTTTTTTTACTTTTTTTCTTTCTTTTTTTTTTTTTTTTTTTTTGCTTAATTTCTTTTTGCCATATGAATTTTAAGTTTCTAGTAACTATAAGCTTTTATTTTTGGAGAGTGTTTCTTGAAGAAGACCTGTTGAAAGCAATTTTATACTAGTTTATCCAAATGCCAATATTACCTGTTTATGAGTTTTGTATGGAGACAGGGGTGTATTTGGAGGTTTTCACTTTAAAATAAACTTAATTTCTTCATTTATGCACATCTGCTCGTTTGAAAAGCTATTATTACAAAGGAAAGGAAATTATTTTTTTGAAAAATTGATACAGAACAATGTAATAGATCAAGTAGATGGGAAATGAAAAGCTGTTTCACCTCAGTATATTTTTCCATCCAAACACAGCCCAGACCCCTTTCCTAAATTTGTATCTGCCTAGTGAATACTTTCACCAGCCTTTCTATATTTCATGCCATCTACTTCTTCAGCCTAGAGAGATACCTCTAGTCCTTTTTCTTTCCTAGTACTTTTGCAATCATGACATCTTCTAAAGAAAGCTCACTGCCAAACTTCACCCTCATGGCTGCTCCAACACGCACCTACAAATACAAGAAAAGAGAATTAAAAGGAAAAAATATTAGTGAAAAAATGGGGTTTGTTGTCTTGAAATAAAAAGAAGGTTGAGTCCAAACAAACCCACTCTTCCCAATATACAAACCTGCCTGGGCTAGCTTCTCCTGCTTCCTTTTTTCTTTTTTTTTTTTTTTAAATTAGCCAAAATATTAAGGAATTAATGAGAGTAGAATGAAAAACACTAAAAAAAATAAGCCTGTATCAGCATGCCTGCAGGATGAATACAGGAGGTGAAGCGGTGCATCCATGAATGGACTGAATATAGAACTTGTCAACCAGCTGATGACATGGACCTGTTTGGATGCTTGAAAAGCATCCTGTCTATGATCACAGAAAGGGTGAACTCAGTAAGTGCTGAACTAGACAGTGAGCATTTAGTAGCACAAAAGTGATTTTATCAATGCCACATAAGATTTCAGTGGAGTGACAGAGCAGGGAAGATGAGCAGTGGACTGCAATATCTGTGGACTTCATCAGAGAATCCACAGTTAATATTCAGGAGAATTATAAACTGCTGGCAAGCAGTTGGTAGCACTGGAACAAAAAATTATTGCTCTCTCAAAATTCTGTATTCTTTACCTGCTAAACCTACCATCCTCTGAGTATTAAACACTGCAAAAATTGTCTTCTGAAATATGCAGTATTTGTCTGTGTGAACCTTTTCCTATGTTTGATGGCCACTTTGTAACATTCATTTATGATACACAAGGAGAAGATAACAACCTGTTTTTAAAAATGAATACGGTAGCTCCTGCCTGAAGCTGAACATGCTCAACTTTTAAACACCTTTCATAATTATAACATGGAAAACACCTTCCTTTTAAAATTAGATGGTTACAGATGCAGCAAGTGGCTGTCTGTGTGAGTTCACCCAACTACATGTTCTCAGATATCTTCTAAAAAATCCAACCTTATGAGGACGTGAATAAGCCTGCTCTGAGATGGGTGCAGTCTGTTCCTGGAATTCCTCTTCAGTATTATCGCATCTTTTTTTCTGTATGCCATGCTGCTGGGTACAGAACAGGTGACATATATTTTAAGCTCTTCATCACGGCATTGAAAAGCTGTGGTCAAGTACCACCGAACAGAGACATCCCAGAGTATCAAGGTAAGTTGCTGAACATTGGATCTGCATCCTCATTTTCGTAGTAGAGCTGCTACAAGTGTTTAATCTATCCTCAACAAGGCAGTTTGGTCCAGTAACGTGTCAATGCCCCCAGCTGCCTTCCCGTGGCTTAGTAGTAGTAAATATTTTCATGCTAAATCATATTCATATGAATATCATCTCCAGAAATGAACAAGAATATTGGTATACTCCTCTGGTTATCCAACTGCATGTATGAGGGTAATCTTTGGTTTGGCAAAGAGGGTGGGGACCTGCTATGTCTATACTTGAGCAGTGCTCATGAGAACTGGAAGCAGGGAGAAAATTACATGGCTATAAAATTCTGTAAAATGAGAAAACGTATGGATGTTAAGGGGGTAGAAGGACCAGAATGCATGGATACAGGTAAGTGTAAACAAAAGTTCACTAATCACCTATTTATAGATCAGTCCAGGTATTCCTAGCAAATTACATCCAAGCTGCAAAACAAATGCAATTCCCCACACTTTCAGGAGCGTTGGTCTGCTCAGACTTAGTGCATATGACTGGCATGTATAAGGGTAGAGGGTATGAGAGTATGGATACCTACATATGTGTAGACAGATCCTCAGTTCATACACCAAATTTTATGCCAGAAACCACTGATGTCTAGAATAAAAATGAAGGAAATTGGCAGGACATCATGGATTCCAAGATATTTATAAACTTGGAAAGCTTTAACAATGTAAAGCTGTGTTAAGATGGAGCCAACTACTGAGAATGCTGGCAGCCTGGAAGCTAAAAAGCTCTGTATGTTCATCTATAGTTATGTTTGAGCATGTTTCAGCATATTTGTGCTGTTCTTGTAATATACTAAAACTCAAAGTATCTCTCTCAACCTGTCAAGAGCCAAGTCCATTGTTGCCTTTTGGTATTAAATTTCTGTTTTTCCTTTTCACTATCTCACACCCAAACTCTTAATTAGTGCTGTGTTTGTATAGAAATTTAAATTACCTAAAAAATTATGTGTTGACCAACGGAACATAACAGCGCTTTCACAACTTCTGCATCGCTTGCTCTTGATAAAGAGAAGAAAATTCCAAAGTCTTAAATTAATGAAAATTCTTTAATGTTATGATCATAACATTTAAACCAGCTTCTAAAAATAACATGCTAAAAAACAGCTGAGTAATTACGGAAGCCTGTCCAATAGACAGCATACAGACACACACACACTTGGGATCTTCCATGTGGTGACAAAACAGCTGAAGTAGCTGGGAAGGCTTTAGGTTTGCATCTAAAGTGATGTTGCCCACGGCTAGAACACAGTGTATATGCTCAGACATGCAACTTTCATTCAAAACAGAATGTGTGTAGAGAATTAAGGCACCAAGAGACATAAAAAAAATTAAAAATATTTAGTTGCCTAATTGCCAGTGCTAGTCTGAGTAATAAACAAAATGTGTTAGATACACTAATTTATAGAGAGCAATTATATATGATTAATACCACATCCAATGGAATGATTCATACCACTGGAATGTTAAAATCACTGGCTATGAACTGTTAGGAAAGAGAGGGAAACTACATGAAAAGCAGTGGATAATGTACACAAAAGACAGCATTATCTGGTCTAAAACTATTGACAAAGAAAAAAGAAATATTTGCCATGCTTATTGATCAACATATTAAATGATAAATCTTGAGATGGAGTAGTGGTGCAGAAGTTAGCAGCAGACTACCGGATTGAATTTAGGAAGAGGATGAACAGCTCTTTAAAAATCTATCTGAGATGGCTAGGTAGAAAAATTGCATTGTGAGGATGCTAATCGGGAGTTATGTGCAGGAAATTTTACCCACCGAAAGATCCTCAGAGTCTCTGAAAACTTGGGACAACTTTCTAATTGAAGTATTTTAAAAAATTCAAGAAAGTTCGAGAAGTAACTTTGATCTTATGGATAAAGAATGATTTACCAACAGTTATCAAGGTATTAGTGGGCACAGTATAACTTCCTATTTGTGTGCAAACAAGCTACGGTTCCGTTCTGCAGTGAAACAGCCAGGAGTCTTTCACGAGTGGTATATCAGGTTGCATTTTTCTTTCCATCTTGTCTTGTCTCTGAGTTAGGGGCTCCCAGTTCTTGATGGTTTCAGAGCCCAGTAGGAACTGAGAACTAGGAAACATTACCTTTCTCCAGATCCCATGGCTTATTGTTCATGGCGCTGGGCGAACCCTGCTGTGTGACACTCTAAACCTCTCCATTTATCACTCACACTGCGGGTGGCTGACCCCTGGTGCAGGAGACACACACACATACACTGTTAAACCCAGCTTTGAACAGATTTGAGAGCAATAGAATGTTTAAAAATAGATGCATATGATATTTGGGACCTGTTTGAAAATAATTTATGGATTTCTGAAAAAGAAAAAGGAAGGAAGGAGGGAGCTTAGCCATAGAACAAAGCAGAAACTTGGTTTCAAAACTAAAAACTGCCTCAATCAGGAATCAAAAGATTTTTAAATAATTAAATACTGAGGGGAAATGAGACATTGATTATAGCGGATAAAAATCAGCAACAGCAGAATGCAAATAACTGAAATATCTAAAAACTCTATGTCCCATGGTGTTCACAAAAATATTACTGTTGGTTTTGTTGTATAAGAGAAAAAATAGCACCTAGTGATGACTGATGCCTACTATGCAACAAATGTAAAATTATCAGTCTGCATAAGAGGAAGAAGAACTCAACAAATATTTATTTTCTGGAAAGATTATACTTTTGCATTTCATAGAAAAGAAAAATAATGTCCATTAGTAACAACAGAGAGGACATTGTCTACGATATTGTCTAAGAAACTCCATGAGATAATATTGTTGGCATTTAACAAATCTTGAAAAAATTAATATTGTGCCAACATCCTAAAAAGAAAGTTTACATGGCTCTAGCCTACACTGCTGACATGAATCCTGAATTAAGTAATGGTAATAATGTGATGTAACCAGCGAAGAATTGAAGGCGATAGCATAATGTAGGGGAATGTGGTTGTGTGGAAAACACTCCATCTTCATCTGGTTTGGTGATAGTATTATAGGTTTGATTGTTAAATATACCTGCATCTGCTGCAGTCAGAATAAAAATCAATCTGTTTTCTTAGTGAAGATAAAATATAACAGATTACTAGATTATAGTCTTCAAGCAACTAAAGAATATATTCCTAATAATAAAAAATATTTTAGTCCAGCACAGAAAGGCATGCTATGAGTAGTTTGAAGATGCTGTTATATAAACTTCAATTAGAAATATATATTAAAAGCTATGTTTATTAAGCTGTGGAACTATCTATTTGCAGTCTTCAAAACAAAACGGGGCATTTCCCAAATGCACAGTATCTTAAACATAAATTGTGAGCATAGTGTAAAAGTTAGGTGGCACTTTTGTTGATTGTCATGTCTTCTGGCCTTAAAATTTGTAGTTTTCTGTTAAAACAAAAATAATTTTGCCATTGACTTCAGTAGGAATAGTTCTTTTATATGAATAACCTCATATAACAGAGGATAATAACTTAGGATTATTCAAGATAGAGCTAACGTCCAAATATTGAGCTCTTTGGATTTTGACACCCATTTATAGATTTCAGAAGTTAACTTGCGTCCATATTTAAGACCCCTTATTATTATTTACAAGCTACTGACTTCTCAACAGCAAGACCTATTAGGAGAAGTAAAAATATCTTTTAGAGGTAGAGAAAAAGGCAGCCTTAGTGCACAAGAAATTTAAAACCACTCTGAACAGAACACTAGAAAATATATGACCAAGTATAATCCTGTTCCAGCACCAGGGAATGGGCAATATATCTACTAAACAAGGGGCCAAGGTGTCTGCATTGATGCAGATGAACCCTGGTATCTCACACGTGTGACTTGCCTGTATTACCATCCTCTAATAGTCATGCATCGCAGCCTGGATGCATGAAGATAGGCCAGAAGATCTGGTCAATGAAATGGACTCAAAATATTTTCTTCAATGTATAGTCTCTCACTGAATGTTTCCTGAATTCAACAGAGAGTTGATGAAGCATTCTAACTCCAATAGTTCCGTAACTTCAGAATTCAGTGTTGACACAGGGTCATCAGTTGGATTATAAGGCTATTCTTACCAAACGTCGGAACAAAACTTTTATTCCTCTCTTCATCCTATTGTCAGACTCAGAAAAATTTGTGTGTATTTTTGTAGTGCATGAAGAGGTAAGAGACAACTTTAACTAACATTTTATCCTGACTTTCTTTTAATAATAGTTATGGAAGTAGTAGTTGCTCTGTGCCAAATTACAGAGCACTGTTTGAATGAAATCTCTCTACCTAGGGATTCTTCCCACCTCTTCATATATTTGCATTTATCTTCCAAATCTATTTTAATGAGCTCTATATAAAAATGAGAGCTCATACTTCTCGAGCCTGATGAACAGGTAATTACTGTTTTGATTCCCATGAGAGGTCTTTGAAAACCCATCTTGTCATGGAAGTTAAGGGCATAATGTTTTAATTGTAGGTAGGAGAGTGGGGATAGTGCTTAAGCTGAATATCTACCATGTAACCCTCGTCCAAAATATCTTTACACAAATGACCTATCAATTGTGATTCAGCTTTCACCTGTATGTTGAAGTGAGGTTAGATTTTTCTGCCAGAGAGTCTTGATTATTCTCTCTCTCTGCTAAAATAAGGGCTGGTTTTAATGTTTCTCTCTTTCATGGGGTTTGAATCAGATAGAAAGTAGTATGCTCTATGGATCAAAATTTAGGTCCATTCTTAATTGATTATCTTATGGCAATTAAAAGGAACACCTACATTAACAAAGGTAGGAGAAAATTATCCTCTTCAACCTATTTTTTTGTGTTGATGAACTGCATTCAGGTAAAAATTTCATTCCTTCCAGTTCAAACATGCCGTGGCATTCTCATATTGCTGGATATTGATCCAAAGACGACAGTTCCGGAAACTTCCCCCATACACCAGCTATTAAACAGCTAATGTAACGAGTGCACCCACAGATAATGGGGGCAGAAAATCCTGCCTGTCCTGAGGCACAGGCTCCCTGGGATCAGTGGTGCAATGGGAAACTCTGTATACCAACAGTAACAGCAGTGGAGTAGAGTCCACATTTTCCACAGCAAATAGAGTTTACCAGAATTATTTCAAATCTATTTCTCCATAGAAAAAAAATAAAAAAGCAAAAAAGCATTTTCAAGTCAGCGTCAGGCAAGAACTGGGAACAGAAACCTGGCCAAAGCAGGGATCTGGGGGCCCAGCCTGGAAGCAGAGAAGCTTCCAGCAGAGCCATGCATATGACCTGCCTCCTGGAAGAGCGGCTGGAAGTGGAAACTCCTCCAGTTAAGTTTTTAGCTATCCATGCTGGAATTGATTGACACCCAGTTTTCTGAAACCACATTGTATCATCCCTAATTTTTGTCAGATTAAAAGAAATAAAACTAATTAAGAATTCATGTCAAGTTCATGACACCTGCTTAAGCAACAAAATGAAAAAGATTATTCCATTTAACTCTTTATAAAGAATAAAATAGTTGATCTTTATTTAATATTCTATTTCACTTCAAAATGTATCTATTTTTAATTTTGGAGGGAAATAACTTTTCTTTAAAGGGAAGTGAAACAAAACGTTTTTCCTCAGATTAATAGGAACCTTTTGGTTGATCCAAAATGAATGTTTTTCAATGTGCATTTTAGAAAGAAAAGAAGTAATAATTTAGGCTTAAGTTGATCCAGAAGGTATATTTTTTCAATCTTTTTCTAGCATGAAGCTGAAAAAAGTAATTTTACTTGCTCGGTTCTGTACACAGGTACAAAAGGAGCCTGCAGGAGAGAGATGTGCTCAGCATCCTTGAAAATCAGGACATTAGAATAGTGCTTTTACCCTATTGATCTTAAAGAGAAAGGAAATTGTACAATGAATATATTTAGAGATGATACCAAAATAGGAAGGACTGGAAATAGCAAACATCAGAGGAGCTTAGAAAGCATTAAAATGAATACAGTTTAATGTGGGCAAACGTAAAATAATATACATGGAGAAAAATACTATCTGGCATAAAATCAAAGGAACATTCTATAGGAAGAACAGTAATGTGGAAAAGATTTGGGGTGAGAGATAACATATTGGACATGAGGTTTCAATTTAATGATGTTGCACAAGTAGCAGACCTATTCATGAAAAAAAAGAGATATTAATTAAGATTTTGATTATCTTATTGCTAATGGTTGATGAGGTGTTCTGTTTCTTATCATTAGCCAAACTCTGTGCTACTTGGAGAAGTCAATCTATTCAGAATATCCTTCAAAAATTTTTTGTGTTACATTACTTTTTTGTAGATAAATTTGTCTGCTATTATGTTCAGTATGCACAGCACGTGTCTTAGAGACACTCCAGGAAATGATGACAGAAACAAGTATTACAAGGTGTGATCTATTTTGTGAGAGGCTAAGGGTACTTCATGGTTAGAGCTTAAGGAAAAGAAGTTATGATAACAGTCTGTAAACATTTAAATGGCAATAGTCCAAAACAAAGGAAAGATGATTAACTGAGGTTGGAAATGGCATGTTAAGGAACAATAACTTGAAAGGGGAGAGATATGTGTATATAAAAATTAAAAACAAAATGTAAGTTACAAGGACAATGAGATGAAGGGAAAATTTACCCTAGAGGTAGTTAATGCATCATATCTACATGTGCTTCAAAGGAGATTTGATAAAACCTCAAAGGCTTTCACAGAAGACAAGCTTTCCTTGTAGGGCATTGGACTATTACACCTAGATGATCTTTTTCACTTTTTCCAGACTTAAAGTAGTTTGTGTTTTGCTGTGCTTCTTTTAAAATTTGTAAATTTTAGATTCCTTTTTGTATTTGCAAGTCTGACAAGAAGATGGGTATGTTTTTGCTTTGTTAATATTTTTCCAGTTCCAGATGGTAAGTCTTGACCTGGAAAAATGGAAGGGCTGGCAGGCACTGTTGGGTTTATCGGGTTTGGCATTTCTGCTGGGTTTCTTCAGATACATCTTTGACCAAGCACAACAGGCAAGCATCTGAAACCCCCAAGCCCGAGACTGACAGTTTCAGAACGTTGACGGTTTTGTTAACAGGTGTTTCAGTTAATGAATCACTCTGCATCAAGAAAAATTCTCAGAGCTTCTTCAGACACAAGAATGCATCTCAGAACAAGTTAACTTTCATTTCACAGCTTCAAGGGGTTTTCTGCAACAGTACATTTTTTTTTTTCCAAATGAATATTGAGTTTCTGAAGAACAGGCTGACAGTCAAGGATAAAAATTAAAAATAATTTTTAAAAAGTAAGAAAATATTTTCAGGTTTCTTCCCCATCATACCCCTGCTCAATCCAAGCCTTGACTGTAGGGATTTTAAGATAGAAATCACATGGCTAACATTAAAATCTTGTTAAAGGATTAGGGGCCGCGTCCTGAGCCAGGGTAAATTGAATACAGCTCCATTGACTTCAGCACAGCTTTACCCTTTCACAGCACTTGAGGATCTGACCATAAAAATGTCTTGGGCTGGTTTATTACAAGAATGGATAGGTATGTTCACACTTGATTTCTGGCTCCAAGTTTTCTTGACCTGTTATAGTTGCCCAGCTCTTGGTAAACTGAAATAAAAAATGACATGCAGAGCCTGATACTTGAAACTGCCTTGCAAGATAGGAAATGCAAGAAGGAAACTTGCCAAGCAAAGTTGTGTTGCCTCATTTTTATGCATTATGACACACATTTTAATTGCGTGTGCATACACTTCTTTTATAAAATTATTGCCCCACTTTGCGTATTGGCTGGAATGAGGATCCTGTTCTACATTTTCTTTTATCTTTTCCACTCCATGTGTGGGTCCCTGCCTAATTTATAATACTGCCATCCAAACCTTACATAAAATACACAAATTATTCATGTCTTCATGAGCTTTTCCATAGTGACTCATTAATTATTTTTATTGCATCTTATGCGAAAAATATTATAATTCCCTGTCCACAGATGAGAGAACTGAGAGAGGAAAGGAGCATGGCAAGTTTTGGGCCACAAGGCAGATCAGTGGCAGGCCCAGGCTCCTGGTTCCCAGCTTGTATTTATTTCTTCCCAAAAGGACAGGGCTAGCCATATTCACAGCTTCCAGTACATACACTGACACTTATGAAAGCTATTCCAGAAGTCAAGACAAAACTACTGCAATGGGGCCATTCAACTAATGACAAACTGTGGTCACCTGTAAAAATGCTATCTTGATGCTACTTATAGAATTTCTGGGATAGCAACAAATATAAACTTTTCAGAGTCTACAGCTTAACCACTTGATCATACTTCTTGTTTGTGAAATCTCTTATTTTATGCAACTTTTTTCTCTTTACACGACAGGATGTGGGGCTTCCAGCAACAAGCCTCTTTGTAGCATGAGGAGTCTTTGATAAGTACCTGGGTTTGCCATGTTTGAAGTCCAAAAATAATGTGAATTTGTCATTATTCATGAAAGTATGTTTTAGTTGCTTTAAAATTAATTCTTGAATTTCCAAGTCTCTGGACTGTGGCACCATCTTGCAAAAGTATGAAGTAATGTGTAAACAACCTTGCTTGTATACTGGAACGTGAGGTCCTTCTATATAAGCAAGTTCCATCCTACTTCATTAATAATATACAACAATAATATGCAGTGTAAGAGGAGAGATTCATGACAGATGATTTCACAGTCTATCAGACACACACATCTCAAAGAAATAGTTGGTTTGGTTTTTTCCTGGAAACCGAGTTAAGAACCGATGTATTTAAAAGCTTTTTGTTTATTTAAAACGTGTTTATTTATATACCCAAATTAAAGTATATGGGAATTTTATTTGTATGCCTTTTAATCTCAACATTTTTTTTGTTATGATAAATAAAGTTGTACAGTCACAGAATATATCAGTCTTCCGATAGACTAATTTAATATTGTCCGTTATAAGGTATTGACACTTCTTCGAAGCAGAGATTGAAGAGTTTCCCTGCAAGAGTATCCAGAGGATCTGTGTACTCATTTGATCACTCGTGTTGGATCCACCAGGATGCCATTTTGTCTTAGCATACTCCTCAGAGCTTTCGTAAGAAACTAAGAGAGACAGAGATATATTTAAATATAAGGTTACATCTCTTTTTCACCTGAGACTATGATCTCTCCTATGTTAGAAGTATGAGAGTGCTGAACATCATGAGAAAGTCTGTGTTTACAGTGCTTTTCTCTGGAACTAGAACTGAAAATGTCATAAGATCCAAGAAGAAGCAGGTGCTTGGGAAATTTTCAGTCCAAAGGTGCAGATTAAAGAGCTCCAGGACTTTTTCTAAAAACCTTCTGGGTAAGCAGATGAACTTTGAATATGAACTTGCATACCACATCTTTCAAGGTGAAAGCTGGAGGACTGGGAATGGTTTAGAATCTTTGGTCACATTGATCTCACCAGCACAAGAAAGTGAATCTCAGGTACGTAGGAGATTTAGCTGTTATATGGCAATGCAGTTTCTCCAGATGTTGTATTTCAGTAATGAACCTCTCTAGGTGTTGGATTATCAATATGGATATTCAGGAGATTTCTAGACAGCTCTACTTAGGTGTCTTTTCATCTACCAATTCAGTTTTTAATTTTTTTTTGTCCTAAACCTTTTGAAAGGAAGGCCATGTGAGACAGAAAAGGTGCTGTACCCCTCAGGTAGAGTAAAGGATGCACAGCAGCCACCTTAGAAGCAGAGACACTAGACAGATGGATGGACATATATACTCTTACAAACACCTGCTAGCATAGCTCTATTAATCTAAAGGTCAGAAAGCAAAGAGCAATCCAGAACATCAACTTGGTTGTGGATACTCCTCCCCAGAGGACATGTTTTTCAAGACTCTGTGAAATCAGGTTGGCAGCTTATGAAAGATGCAATCTTGCTCCCACATGTCTCATGCAAAACCACAGGAAATAATATTCATGTTCCTCACACCAGAAGTCAAGACACACATGATCAAGTGCCATATAGTCATTTACTATAAAGTGTAGTCAGGAGGCTTTGGCTTGTTTTCTGTGGTCAAACAATATCTACGAGCAAGCCTACAGACTCTTTTGTTTTTTTCGTCTGTGAAAATTATTTCTCATTGTCACCATCATGGAGGTGTTTGCATGATTCACCCCTCAAATAGCTGCTTTGCTGAGCACATTCTCCTTTCTAATGTCTAGCAATTGTGCACTGCTATCCTTCTGCATAGGTGCTTAATGTCAAAATGAGATTGTACTGTCCTGTACTGTACTGAAACAGTACTGTAGTACTGTTTCCTCTCTTATAATCTACTTCTTTTTTTTTTTACCGTTTTACACTTTCGTTACACTAATATAAATGCACGAAAGTGCATAAGTACAGTCTGATCAGAACTAATTCTCCAATGGGCAATTTACATTCTTGCTTTTGCAACTGCTGTATTTAGCAGTTGTTAGAGAAAATATGAAAAGTGAAATTGCTGAACAAAAATGATTGAAGCCTGATTACAGCAAAAAACTAGATTATTGTGTAGGGCTGATTTTTTAGAATATCTACCCCTTTCAAATTCTAAAAATGTATGTCTATTTTAGACGTTTGTAAGGCATTTGGCAAGCACTGCTTAGAAGATGATGCTGAAATTTAGTTTTAAATGTTTGAAAAGCTTAGTTTAGGTCAGAAATGGAAACCTATCTGAAGAGATCTGCCTCTGCTTGGTGGGACAAATCTCAAATCATGCAGACAACAGGAATTAATTTCTGGCAATTTCCACTACTGTGAACTTAGATAAGACAGAGTATTGTAAAGTATAAATTACATGACACTGGCAAAGCCTAAGGTCCAGTTTGACTATGACTAAACCCATTGCATGGCAGTTTTGTTTATTGCCTGTCCAGAGAACACTAGTTCTAACAGGCAATATTAATGATTAAAAATCAGTGTTATTTTGGGTGTGGTCTTAAGCTCCCAGTTCTGTATCCACAAATCTAAAAGACTTGGTATATTTTGAAGAATAAAGGTGAAAGAATCTACATATTCAGATCATGATTTTTCTTCATATCAATCCCTTTTTCACATTATCCTTCTTTCACAGGATTCCATATGAACACTCTGGAAATCTTGAGGGCTCCTAAAGAGAAAATGTAGAGA
Source organism: Pachycephala philippinensis (assembly GCA_013397055.1). Classification (NCBI taxonomy): domain Eukaryota; kingdom Metazoa; phylum Chordata; class Aves; order Passeriformes; genus Pachycephala; species Pachycephala philippinensis. The sequence continues at coordinate 818,242 of VWZT01013070.1, forward strand.
GCAATCTCTTGGAAGGGACAAAATGTGAGATGTAGCTTCCTCTGATTCATCCATATCTATTGTGGAAAACACGAATCCCAGGAGACAGCCAGGGGCTAGGGAAGCTTGAGAATGAATATGGATGTAGCACCATTGCCAAAGGATGGACTGAGGTGCCAAGAACTTAGAGCACAGGTGAACACAGCCGATCTGTCTCCTGGTTTTGAACCCTGGAATCCAGCATGTGAGACATTACTCCAATCTATTCTGCCAGAGAGCAAGGAAAGGGTAAGACTCACCTATGCTGGCACAGTTCAGGAGCCTTTTCTACATGGAAATCCTGTGGGAAATATCGTCCCTTTAGCCTCTTCTCTAGGGTTTTTACTGCTAGAGGGGACAATCAGGCCCAGACATATTACATACAGATTAACCACTTAATCTCATTTCAACAATTCTTTCCTCCTGCACTTATTCCAAACAGACAAATGTATCTTCCTTTGACTGCTGTGTAAAAGGATGTCCCTTTTCACTGCATTAATACCTAACCTTCAACCATCAAGTTTTCCTTATAAAATAAAAGGGAAGTATATTTGATGTAGGAAATTGCAAATAAATTAAGCTCTTCATTAGATAAACAAAATTTTAAATGGCTGCTAGCTATTGATTTACTTTCTGACCAGATTTCTCTGGCTCAGAAATTTATTTCCTTGTTTGATGGGGAATATTCATTTAAACCCTAGGGTTTGGGTTACACTAGGGAAATTTCTCCCAAATTTTTAGTGGTTTTAGAAGTGATTTGCCATTACAATTTTAAAAGTGTTTGGAATTGTTGTTTAGGCTTCACTGTGTTGGTATCGACTAAGAACAGTCTGAATTTTTTGGTGTTTCATTTAACCAAGGACTTGATCTGGCTTTTAAGCAAGAATTCAAGAGGCCATATTAAGAAGTAATGACGCTCCTGGGAGCTTTGAGTGGTACTGAACCTCTGAGTTCACAGCTTTCCACATCGCTCCTGGGAATTTCCCAGTGTTCCTGGGAATTCGATCATATTTCACTGAAAGAAGAGGTGTTTCTTAAAGATGCTTCTCTTAGGCCCTAAACTCATGCAACTGTTGATAGGAACAAATTTCAAGCATTTTAACATAGTGCAGGTATTTGTGAATTTATGTCCAATAGACAGCTTCAACCACTAAGTAATGCAACGCACAGGCTTTCAGAGTTTCTAGGTAATAATGTCAATACTATTGGCAGTAGTATGGTTCTGCATTAGGTCTTCAAGTAAATTTCTGTTAAGTTATAACATCTGTTAACATGCAAGCTTCAAATTTCAACCTGTAGCCACACTTCTTTCAGTGAATATTTTTATAGTACATCCAGAGTAATTTTATAGCACCATGGATGACTGTGATCAAAGAGCTGTAGCTCTCAAAAAGTCTTCTATTGTAAACTCAGGAAATTTGTGGTATTAACAGCTTTTCTATTAAAAAAAAAAAAAAACCAAAAACAAAGGAAAAAGAGAAAAAAAGCCTTCTGTATCTTCTGTATCACGAAAAGGACAGTTTTGCTTTAACTACCCTGAACACACTTAGGTAACTGCATTTCAATGGGCATAGATGCAAGGTTTCTGTTAAATAACAGCTGTATTTCCTGGAGAGGAGGTCCGTTTAACAGCAAAAAAAAAAGTTTTTAGAGTAGGCATTTAGCTCTGCTTTCTCCAGTAGATGTCACTTGCAGTACATAATAATTCATGTAAAGAAGTCAGAGGATATAGAAATGCGTTGCTTTCCCTGAAATATGCAAGCTAAATTAAAAAGCCATTTTTGTGCCCTGTGTATGTAGTAAGTTTGGCATTTGGTTTATTTTAACAGATGGCATTGAAATAACAAAAGGTAAAGCATTTTTTCCCAATTGATCAGTGAGGATTATGTCTCTTTCCCCTGTAATTTGAAATAACAGAAGGAGAGAAATATACTTGTTGACACATGTGAGGTCTGGGTCACACATGATCTAATATTGTATTGACAAGTAGTTTTTGGCAATTTCCAGACTTACGCTAAAGAGAAAATATATTATGTAATTATTTTTTTATTTCAGAAGCATTAACAATTGGGATTAAATTTAGGAGGGAAAACCTATAGAACACATGCCCCAAAAGCAGAGCTCTTTTCTTGTACAAACAAAGGAGAATTTTTGGATATATTACACATTTAAGGGAAACTGTCTTGCGTTACAGTAGACTAGAAACATAAGCAATGTTCTAGGAACATTCTACCTGATTTCTAACAATTTTTAATCTATTTCTTTTATTATAACTATAGTGTAACATTGTCTTCAGTCAGATCACTATGGACTTATTTACCTGCAAAACCCACATGTTCAGGCCCTTGAGGCCTCAGGGATACACTGTGATCTCGCAGTCGCTGCTGACGGTAAATTATCCACAAATATTCACATTGTTTTAGCTTACATCATTTTCCTTGTCTCCAACATGTATGCCAGCCAAGACTACATTATAGAATTTAGGTGCTGGTTGTTCATTTGCTGGCTGATCACAGGGTTTGATGTCTGCTCTTTGTAGCCATCCCTCCTCTGCTTACCTTAGCAGTTCTTCCTTTCACCAGGTATGAGATTGCTATACTGCTGTATTCATTTCCATTCCACTCTCCATTGCATGGATGAGTTGGTCAGTTTTGAACTTTAGTCTTCTCCTGTTTTCTTCCTGGATTCTGATCAAAGACCCACAGAAAATCCCAACACAGATTGACTTAGAGAGAGGAATAAAAACTAGCTATGCTATCTTCTCATCTTATTCCCACCTTATTCCCCTATCTTCTCCAGGCAACCACACAAAAATACAATTTTGAGAGTTTTCAGAAGGAACGCCAAGAAGGCAGGAACCACAGAGATTTGGACATAAGGCCCACTTTTACACCTTTGTTCTCTCCCAGTAGAATAATTCAAAGGTGGATAAACCATGTCCTGCTCGTGACAGGCTTTGAGAATCCTACCATGGGAGAGTAGTGGAGATCGTTAAAGCTTTGTCCCTCACCCCCAAAGAAACCTAGTGTACATTGTAAACGAAAGGAGTAAAAGCCTAGAAATACAATAGAAATACATTTTTCCCCAAAACGCAGCTGAAGGTGACTACTGCATGGGAAACTTGAAACCAGCTGCAGCAAATTTGGTCTTACTGAGACCTATTTGCTGTCTTGGTTTTTCTGCACAAGGGGAGGAAAGGAGATGAGAGGCAAAGATAGACAGCCAAAGGTGGTGAGGCAGAAAAACTATTAGAGAGCATCCAAAGGAGAGCAAAAAAGATGGTGAATGGCCTTGAGGCGAAGCCATATGAGGAGTGGCTGAGGTCACTTTTTCTGTTCAGCCTGGAGGAGACTGAGGGGAGACCTCATTGCAGTTACAACTTCCTGTGAGGGGAAGAGGAGGGGCAGACACTGATCTCTTCTCTGTGGTCACCAGTGACAGGATGCAAGGGAAAGGCAGGAAGCTGTGACAGGGGAGGTTTAGGTTGGATATTAGAAAAAGGTTCTTCACCCAGAGGGTGGTTGGGCACTGGAACAGTCTCCCCAGGGCAGTGGTCACAGCACCAGCCTGACAAAGCTCAAGAAGCATTTGGACAACACTCTCAGGCACAGGGTGTGACTCTTGAGGATCCAGGAGTTGGACTCAATGATCCTGATGTGTCCATTCCAACGCAGCTTATTCTCGGATTCTGAAAAAATGCAAGCTCTCAAAAGGAGTGTTTACACTCTTGAACCTGGGAAGAGGTGTATAGAAGTGTATAAATCTAGATCACATACAGGGAGCCAAGTCTCCCTTTATTTGATTTGATAATTCATAACAGAGATGTGGCATTCAAGTGGTCTAATATGCATTGCCAGCTTCAGGTCACGTATAACGTACTAGGTCTGTAAATGTTTATATCCCAAGTCACAGCCCAGAAATCAGTATCAATAGACTTAAAAGAAGGGCTTATAAATTACCAGTAGAGGCAGTGGGTTGGAAAGATACAGAAAACTCCACAAAGAGCAAGGAAGAGAAAGAAATCTGGGAATGAATTAGAAGGTAAAATCCTGATTAATTTTATCAGGTTTCTGGGTACTGTAGAGACTCATGCTCTCTGGTTGTGATAATTTTAGCTTACTTTTTTCCATTTTCTTCAGGAAAAAGGAATTTGCCAGAAAATAAAAATAACCCAACCCTTTGAAATATTCACCTGACACAGGCTGTTGGTATTCTGCTGAACTGAAGAATGGTCTGTAACACCATTAACCTATTTTCATAAGTAATGCAATATCTAGTCAAAGCTGACTCTATCCAGGACAACTACATTTTTTTAAGCAGCTTTCATATTACATGGTGATGCATGCAATGTAATTCTGGAAAGGTTAGAAGAGTGTTGGTATTTATTTCCTTTGCTTATAGGCATACAAGTTTTTTTTGACAATAATTTCTAATGTAAAGAGATGATAATTTCTCATTTAAATGAAGATGTGCTTTACTGAAAATGCACAAGGTTATAAACAGGCAAACAAAAGTTGTAGTATCATGTAATCTAAAGATAGAGCTTTGAACAGGGATTACAAAGTTAATGTATTGGACATATATTGGTACTTCACATCAGAGGATCTCATATTCTCATACTAATTCCATGTCACAGAACCACAAAGCTATTTATTGTGAGCTTTCTTTTATAGATACGGAGGGATGCATATAGTTCACCTCTGATAAACCTGGCCAATCACAGTGAGAGAGCCAGAAGGAAATCTAAGACTTGATTTCAAGATCTCTGCTAAGCCGAAGAGGTAACTTTCCCTTTCACTCTTGCTAAGGGGAGATTAATTTGTCTCTGCACAGATTGGGGAAGTTGAAGGGAATGTTCCTGAAAAAGACATCCGATCTTTTACATTCCTGAGTTACTCTTTCTAACTTATCTATTGTTTATTCATGCTGAGAAATACACAGATTAAAAGAATTTATTGCAGAAAGCTCTCTGAATTCAAGCATGGCACATACAAGTATCTTTTGATACTGTGATGGCGTGAGAGATACATTAGCTTCTGACAAGCTCATGTAGGGGATCGGGCAGGACATAAGGTTATCCCTTTCCTAAGTTATTCGACATCTGGTTTTTTCCTTTTACAATGTTTTGACAAGAGTTAATTGCCAGCTTCATTCAAGTGAGTGGATGGTTTTAAAGGCAGCACTGCAAGAAGTCATGTGCTTCTTCTTATAGAACCAGAGTACCCCACACCATTTCCAAAAGGATATCCCTGCTTGATTTTGCCGTCAGTATTGGTAAATGTATTTATTTAGCTTCACTTGACCTGGTGAAGCTTCATCTGTCATGCCAGAGAGTAAGCATCGCACACAGGATGTAAAAGTCGTTGAAGAAAGGGAATTGGTTAGTGTATTAGAGTGAGTGTTAAGTAATCAAGATATAAACCCTTAGGAAAAACAAACATCCTGGAGTAATTTTAAATGGGGAGATTACTTCTGGCAGTTTTGCCTTTTGGTTCTGTGTTCTCATCAACATTTTAAACCATTCAATTTCAAATATCCACAGAACTCACAAACAAGACAGGAGACCCAATACTTTATTGATGCTTACAGCCAGAAAAATTAAGATGCTCTGAGTTAAATGATCAGGCCGGCCATCCTTCAAGCGATCATTCTTTTAAATCCCTGTGCTCCAGCAATTTGCTCTGAGACTTACAACTTATCTGATTCCCACTTTTGAGAGCTAAATTCTCTGAAACAAGTAGATAATCTCCACTGGCTATGATTTTATGACAGGACTTTCATTAGCGGGTGATCCTTCTACTGAAGTCAAATGAAGTGAGTAATTATTCTATTTTGCAATATTGCTATTCAGGTATTTTTGACAACTGAATTTTTTGTCATACTAAGCAACACAACACAGATTGGATACTCAAAGGAAACTATAATTCTCCTGGGGGGAAAAATTAAAAAATGGTATCTGGCCACTTTATACATATCAGGCCTCCAAGTACATGCTGAATTGCAAAAAAAATAACACATTCAAAAAGAATATTTATGTGTCCCTTCTTCACTACATGTGCAGTATTTTTCTCCTATGTCACAAAAACTGTAACCACAATTTACAAGTATATGCACAATCAAATTGCTATTGATTTAGCAATGCCTTTCTTTGATGTCCCTTGCCTTAACCTCATTTATAAAGCTGTTTTGCATTATTTCAAACTGTCAATGATTTGTGACTCATGAATATTCAAATCTAATTTGCACTTACCTTTTTTGCATGCATGCTTACTTGTAATTTGTCTCATTTGCCCTTTGTTTTGTGTTTATTTTCAGGTTATTTAGTGAAGTAAACTCTGTTTTTAAAGTAATAGCATCGAGTTAAACACAAGTTGTGTAATTCTCACCTTACTAGAGTCTTATATCACTGCAACTCCATTAACTTCACTAGAGTTTCTGCTGCTTAAGTGAAGAGGTCCATGAACTATTTCTGACTGTTTTTGCTTTGTCTCTGTGTTCACATCAACATAATTTAGCATGTTTCGTTGGAATTGCAATGGCTTTATTTAGTATTTTATTCAGAAAGAAATGCCAAAACTAAACTGTCTAATCCTAGTATTTCAGATTTTAGGACAGTTCAGATCTCCATATCTGAGTGAAAATTAAGTAGGTCTTCTGACTTAAAACACTTTATTACCAGGGTAAAAAAAATATTTCATTTTACTTATTTTTGTAGTAAATCCAGTAGAATAAATTCCCAACTTAAGAATACAGTACAATAATATACCACTGCCCAGAAAAACTTCACATAACAAGTATACTAATTGCAGCACAGTGGGTCCAAAATCCCATTCTTTTCATGCTTGTTAATCTAAAAAAAGGTCTGTTAAACTTTTAGGTGCCTGAGCAAAGCTGGGCCAAGATATTTGTATGGTTTTTTCCCATTTATGGAGGATTGCGTCATGAGACCAATGACTCTCTCAAATACTAAGAATATTGCTAGATTTTTATTTCAGGAACCGTTACCATGAACATATTGGCTGCAGACAGGATCTTCAATGAATCAAGTCTGGAAACAACAACAAAAAGAAATTTGCTTTCGTATGGAAAAATATGATCTTACTTGAGTATCAAAAGCCATTTGCCAGGGAAAGTGATCTGAAACTAAACCAGGAGCAGGGGGAAGAAAGGCAACTGATGATTTTCCATAAAGTTTGAAAGCTGGAATCAACCTACAGTGGCAAAACTGATTGTTCCTGGGTTCATGCGGCAACCCTAGCTGCAAAGCAGCTGTAGGGGGTTCAGATGGCTCTTCTTTTGGTCGTGTTTGTGACCATACACGTGAACATTAAAGGAAACAGGATTTTATTTCAACAAATATTAGATTAATGCATTTCCTTTATGGACCATATCCTGCTTCAAATGGAAGGGAAGCAGGATCAGGCTGTCAGTGAATACCTGTCCAAAACAAAAGTGTGCAGACATAGACAGGAATATATCTTGGGCACTTTTATTATTCATTTAGTCTCCTAAATAATGTCAAACAACCTTTTGGGAAACAGAGCAAGTGTGATAGGTAATCAGTAACTTATCAAGAGTAATGAAATTAAAAGCCCAAATGAGCATATTGTGAATGACTGGAAACTGTTTGCCTAAACTCCTCTTGGTCAACGTTTTGAAGTAAAATGAAGTAAAATTCCCTCATCTGATGTGGGGTTCCCAACTGGGAATAAGAGATCTGAGCCCAGAAAATATAGCTGCATTCATCCAAGAGTTCATTTCAAATGAATAGTTTCATCATCTCTTCCATAAAAGAGAAAACTATTTCAAATGTTTATTTTTAGCTTGGCACATGAATAATAGAAATAAAAGGATCCGAGTATTTGATGTGATGCAATGCTTTAAAAAATCTCAATATATAGGTTAATAATTACATATTTGTAGAGCTTTTTTTTTAGTAATGCCAGTACTGTGCTTTTAAATGACAAGTCTCAGCTGTTGTGAAGTCCAAGGTAGTCGTGTGCCCTGAAACACCCAAGAAATAGTATTATCCAGTATGACACATGCCTAGATATGTCTTATTGTGATCATAATATAGCCTAAAGGTAAGAATACAGAACAATCACTTGTGTGTTATTTTTTCAATGCTGTTTATGTTTGTCTACATCAAAGAAAAGCTTCTGCTAGAGCTATTTATATCATTGATCAATAGAACTATTAGTAATGGTTTATAAATGCATGAGACAAGTTTTAAATTTAGCATGTACTTTAAAAATGAAATCTATTAGTGCATTAACTTGATCGTGTTTCATCACTGAAAAGCCAGTTCATCTTGAAAAATGCTTTCGAAAAAGCAGAATGTACCACCATGACATGAGAGATACTTAAAGTGTCAAACAAAAGCCGTGGCTGTGAATCACCAAAGTATGAATTAAAGGACTGATGTTTTCTTGTACTGAGGGTTTACTGGAAGGGTGGTGACTGTCCACATTTACTATCAGTATGACCTAGAAAGTTGAGTACTTCACACCTGCGTGTTTGGCATCCTGCAAAACTACTTTGCAGAATCCTGCCTTGTGTCCTTCATCCACATTCTCCTTCAGTCAATGGGACTTTGGGACAGGTTTGGACTTGATACTGAAGACTGTCAGCATGGAAAACATTGTTGACAGATTCTCAGCACTGAGGTGTTTTTCTATGAACTTGTGGTCCCCTTAATAGGTGAGATGTATAGAATGATTGGCAGCCCTTCTGGTCAGTGAGAATTAAAACTGGTGACACGTGTGTCTAGTCTTTTGGAGCTATTTGCTGCATAGTCGCATAGTGTAGGACAATTTCCTTTCTAATGTACTAACATTAAAGTCAGTGTTGATACAGCATAGATGAGTTTTGCTTTTAGAGTTCTTGGCTAACTGTGATAGGAAAAACATGGTGAGAAGAAGTATGTAAACACAGTAAGACAGTTAGATGTACACTTTGGACACAGGGCCTATTGTTTGGAATTAAGACCAGTCTCTGCCCTTTAACACCATTACCAAGGAGAATATCCAATCTAATTCACCGTAAAAAAAAATTCCTAGGTCCTTTTATTCTAACATGGAAAACACAGTGATGTCTGAGAACTTGTTAAGCCTAGATGTTGTCCCTCTGCTTCCTCTTCATTCTCCTGTGGAGACCATTTTCTCCTGCGGGAAAGGGATCTTCTCTGCAGTGGTACTGTGAATCATCCTGCTCAACCTGACAAGACTCAAATGGAAGAATAAGATTTTCAAAATTATGAGCAACAGAGGGAAAAAATAAAATTAGAACAATCATGGAAGGTTCACCTTCATAAAATAGTATGTATTAACGACTCTATGTTCCCTAACTTACCTTATACCTGAGTTTCATTGCCTTCCATTAGTGAGGTAATTAATTTAGCAGGAGAGATGAAAGGAGCTAAAGAGATGACAGCAAACATGGGTGAGAACGAAGTCAAATGTACGTCTGTAATGGTGGGCAGTGGAAAGGTGTTTTCGACATGCATTTTGTAAATGTTAAGAGAGTGTAAAGGACTGAATACAGAGTAGTGTTAGATGTGATGCCTTTTCTGTTGTTTCATCCAGGATTGTGTCCTGGCTATTTATAAAAGGAAGGGCAAAGTCCTGCAATCCAAGGCAACATGTCTAATCTTCTTCTGTAATTTTGACCATTTACAGTGAAGGGTTAATCTAAAACCCCCTAAACCAAAATGCTTCCTGCTTGGGTGGAAAAAATATATATACCTAAGGCTTTTTAAGAGAAATGTTGTACCCAAGAACTGTTTTGTGAGCTGGGAGTGCTGTACTGGACCTCTGGGGCAAATGTTTGCACTGAATTGTTGAAAGAGACTGAGATTGGCAACGCCACCCTGCCCTTGGCTAATGAGCCTTCCCCGAGAGAATATCAAGTGCAATTACCTTTCAGGGAATAACAACATACCAAAGAACCATGGACCCTGCAGAGAAAAACGAAACACACATTCGTAGGTAGAACCTGCTATGAATCAGCATTAATTATCCAACAGAGAGAACGGGATTGCAATAAGTCTCAGTTCCCAACTCACACCATAGATCACAGCAAACATGAGCTACTTATAGAAAAAACATTTGCAAAGTTCAGCTTGCCCTAACCCCCCTCTTTTCCGTATGCACTTCTGCACTCGAGTTGTGCTTGGGGGCCGCGCTTCTGAAACAACTTTCCCGACCCATGGTTTGGAGGTGACTGGAGAGGCAATAAAAGAGGGCTGGTGGCATTGAGTGAGGCTCCTGAACGTCAGCAGCACAGTGAGGCTGATGCAAGGACTCATTTGAAGTTTCACAGGTGCCGACGTGGCCGAAGACACCAGGCCTCCCTCAAAAGTGCTCACGGAGGTCGGGCTACCGGGCGGCCGCCTGCCTTTGGCCGCAGAGCCGGGGAAACCTTTCCCCCCGCGGCTGGTTGTCCCGGCAAAGACAAAAAAGGGGGAGCTGTCCCGGGAGACAGGGTCTTTGCTGTGCACATTCCTAAGAAGGAGACCTGGAAGGCCGCATATTTTGGGTTGAGCGAGTGGGGCAACATGCGAAATTGCCACGCTGCAGAGATGCGGGGGGATGCTGGCCGGCGCCTTAGTGCCGGGGCGCGTCTCCCGGGGGCGGCACGGCCGGGGCTGCGCGGCGCTGCGCGGGGCTGCGCGGGGGCG
>VWZT01013071.1:3116-98820 GCA_013397055.1 Pachycephala philippinensis
GAGGTATCTGGGGACGTCTCCGTGACACGGGCGGGGACATCCCCGTCCCGGCCACTCGCAGCCCGCTGTAGGGCTGCTGCTCGCACTTAAATAGCCGGATTTGCTTAGAAATGGAGTTGTCGCGGAGGGCCGTGTGGGGCTGGCCCTGGGAGGGTTTTGCCAGGACCCCCGGTCCTGTGACCGGCCACAAAGCTCCTGCCCCCACACCTGAGATCGGGGGCTCCTTTGGTGCCTCAGAAAGCCTTGTCTGACTAACTCCGCATCCCTTGCCAGCCCTTATTGCCGAAATACCATCCTGCTGGTCAGGTTTGCTTTTGTGCAAGAAAAATAGCTGTGAAGAGCTGAACTGCTGTTTCGTTGCAGTATATGTGCTATAGGCTGATAATATATTTTTTATCATATCCTGAAATACAAGAATCTTCAAAGTCCTTTCTCTAATCTCTATGCCTGCTTATAAATAACACAAAACTTTTTGAGTCTTTCTCATTAAAGCACATTTGTCTGTCTATGAATGATTGCATATACCAGACACTTAATTCTAATCTTTCTGCACTTTCTATATCCTGTACAAGTTCATCCTGTTCAGGTGAATAATGATGGAGACCTGGGTGTCTCACTGTAACTTACCACAATGTGACTACAAGAGAAATTTTTAAATACGCCTTCAGAACTAAGATTCTTACTGTTTGTATATCAAAATAATCTTGAAGTATTGAGATAGATTTTTGTTTGTAGAACCCAGTGACAGTGACCTGGTTCAGATTGGTCTCGGTGAGCCCCCCACCTTAAGTTCAGCATTGAGTTCTATTCTTAAAATGCATCACTGTTTATAGGTCCCAAATTTACAGTCAGGTTTTATTTGCCTTTGTAAAGAGTTCAGGGCGTTGTTTGGAGCACAAATGGGAAGGCACTTGTAAATGTTACTATTTTCCATGTGAAATTAGTAACTGTTTTTGGAGTTCATTAATCTGTCAAATTGTGTCCGTGGGATTTAAGATTTCTAGCAATTTGGAATAGAATGAATGAGTTACTTAATGAAATTGCTGATTTCAGTGTTCAGCAGAAAAAAACCAATTGCCATACAGTCTACGTATAATTGCTTAAAAGATTTCTGATTTATATCTGGAGTTTCTGAGTAATTATAAAACCATACTGCCCCCATTGTTGAACAAAACTCTGCTAAAAATGCAAAATTTAAGTTCCTGAGAGATTAAGAGATCCCTTCTGTGTCTTAACCCTGTTCTGTGGAGTGGTGTGTAGTAATGAATCTGATATTTTCACATGTGCTCAGATTTGAGAACGTTTTGAGTGTGTGAGGAGGTTGGTTAATAATGAAAAGCTGAAGTGTCAAACTGTAAGGGTGAAATATTAAACATTGCATTCTGTGATTTTTGGAGATGATCCATTCTTTACTGCCATGAGGTAAATTGTGTTCATGCAGCCAATGCAGAAACTCAGAGGTTTATGAAAATTATATTAATGTTAAGCTATTTACCTGTTCTAGCCACTAAGGGAACAAGGACTACCTGTGCCATAGAGAGCAGGTCATGTGCAGCCATCAAACCCAGTCTTCCCTGGTTTGGAGTGAGGTGTGATATCGGAGTTTTGGTACTGCGGGAGGGAAATTCTCTGAGCTAAATTCTCTGAGCTAAATTCCCTGGAATATTGCTGTATTTGGGGGTGTTGATTTATATTCACACATGCCTTTTTGCCCACCTGTAGAGAGCACTGCTATAACTAATTCCAAGATTCTCAGAATTCTGCACTTTTGTATTTTCTTTGCATTTCTTTTTACTAAGAACATTCATAAGTGGTGATTAACACTGGTGACTGACTGAGGGTTTTTTAATCTGTATTAAATTTCTCAGGGTGGAAGATTGTTTGGAGTAGAACTTTCATCTGTCTTCTCTTTGGGAAGTGACTCCTGAGGGAATATTTTAGCCTACTCTTCCTTCAGCTCTCTGGTTTCTAATGGTGTCACCAGTGCTGAGTGTATCTATGAATAGCTAATTGTCATACCATAATAACTAGAATGTTTGTGTTAAATGATACTTCTAATGCATAGTAGTAATTGCATTAATTTCTGCATGTATGGCCTTTTCCTGGTTCTATAACTTGTGCATCTATTAAATTTAGTAATTACATTGATTAGTAACATAAGATTTGGATTTGTTTTTGTTTCAGGCTCATTTAACTGTTTCCCTGTATTAAGCTTAATGCAAATGCAACATCAACTAAATTTTAGTCATCAGTGCTTCAGTTAATGTGTAGGTTCAATTAATTCATCAATATTGCTATGGGAAAAGGAAATTCTATTTTTGAAGAAACTCCTTTACCTTAACTGAAATTAGATATTTTCTTGCATGAGCAAATTCAGAGCAAGGTGGATGTGGGTACAAAAATACGCGTGTTGGTGGGAACAGCAGCTGAAATTTCACTATACTATCATGGAATTTACATCCATAGTTCTAAAGAAAACTGGATTATCCCATGATGTAAAATTGATGGGCATATCTTGGGATTTTTGATGGCCAACACAATATGAGAATTAAAGCTGTTATGACAGTGTTGTTTTGCTCTACTCCCTTTTTTGTTGCAGCCTTGAAGTCCCTCTCCCCTCCCTGTCTCCTCCAGTCTCTCATATCCCTGCTTTCCTGCTTGTTGAACACAGTGCTGTGCTCAAGTTGTCCACTAACCAGGCAGAAGTGAGGTTATTAGATGGTTCTTGGCCAAAGCAGATACTGTTCAGGATCATCAGTCCTCAGAGCAGGTCTGCTATTTGGGAAGATCTCTTCTTTGTGAAGTGATCCATGGTGATTTTTATTGGTCTAAAAGCCTGTGGGGTCTGTGTTTGGAGGGCTCATGCAACTGCTTGCCTGAGGAATTCAAGGAGGGCTTCAGTCATCATTTAAGGAAGTTCCTTATTGCTAAGCTTTCGTGGGGTCACTTTTAAATGAGTGCAGGATTAAATGTGGTGCAGTGGTGGCCAGAGGGCCCATGAGGAGTTCTTTGGTAAATATTCCAAACAGGCGTCTGTTTGAGAGTGATGCTCAGAACTGGGAGTCAGTGGCAGAGCTTCTCTTTTCAGGCAGTTGTCAATAGGAAAACTCATTGGTAAAACATTCAGCAGTGTTGAAGTAGGGCAGAAACCCTGGTAAGTGCCAAGATTTGCAACTTTGTGGCTGTGCAAAGTGGTGTAGAGACAGGTGCAGGGTCACATTTACCTTGGAATTTCGTCGGTCAACTGGGTTGTATTCAGTCTTGACTTCTTGTCTCTGACACTCCCCAAGACCTGCGTTAACTGCTGGGAAGGTTGTAAAGGATATGGCTCTTTAAAAGGTGTTGTATTCACAAGTTTGTCTGCCAGTAATTCTAATTTTTTTCTAAAAAGGAGTTATTCTTTATAAAAGCAGTCACAGTAAATATTCTAGTTCTATGCAATTTTCTTTCCATTCTGGTTTTCAGTGGTTATAAATAACACATGAAATGACTTTCAAGGTAGAAAGCAGGAATCCATTTTGAAATATTCTATAAAATAAAGAGTGATTTATGGTTTCATATGATTTTGGCTGAAAGCACTCGGGCTTTGCCAGGTCATCAAAGTCCTGTCAGGAGAATCTATTATTTATTGTTCGTATGCTGGGAGTGGTGTAAGTACTTTATGTTTATCTTATGTAAGTGTAGTGTGTTAGGAAAAATCACTTCCAGATACTAACACAATTTTTAAAATATACCTTGAAAAACTAACTCGGATATTACAGATGTGAATTTTAAAGTTAGCACTGAAGATTGATTTTAAAAAAAATAATAATTCCTAATGGTTTTATTCTTGCACGATATCTTTAGACTGTGCCAAAAATGTTTTCTAATACATCTTTTGGGCTGATATTTTGGTTACATTACCTTATGTAACTCCACAGTCTTCAGTTTATATCAGCAGCTATTTAGAGTTGATGAAAGCTCAATGGAAAACCAGCTGAAGATGGATATTTTTTGACGTCAGTAGTCATTGTGGACTAACACAGTGGCACTGACTTGTAATGTTGATGTCTGGGAGGAGGAAATAGACCCACGTTTTTATAATCGTTTCTAGATAAGTCATTGCCTGTCCATGTGAATGTCAAACAAAATGAATACTGACTCAGTCCTGTCCCGTGTCCTGTGTGTGTGTCCCCTTTTCATTTTTTCAGTATTCTCCAAATGTAAATGTACCTTTATCTTCTTTTCTGATTTCTGTTAACCTGACTACAACTGAGGGGTTGTGTCCTGGCCTGGCTTCCAGTCTGGATTTTGGGGTGTAGCAGAGGTGCTGTGATAGCTGCCTGGGAGGTTCAGGCTCCCACTGGTACCTCAGACAGTTTTCTTTCCCAGATGCTGTACAATGTCCCTGACTGCTCTTATGAGCAAACTCATTGTTCTGTGAACCCTTTGTTGTCCTTCTCAGCCTGTTTGTGTTCTGCAGGTTTTCCAGATTATATTGCTGATCTTACAGAATCAGAGCCTGTAGGACTCCAGTGACCCTACTGTGAAAAATACACAGTAGGTCATCTGCATATCAAGGTGAAAAACTCCTTTAGAAAAAGGCTTAGCAAGGTACTTTGAAATTCTGTTCTGAGTGAGGAACAGTTGAAGTGCCAGGTTTGTGTATCCCAGTAGGAAATGTGGTTCCATTGTCTGGAGAATGGCCACAGAGCTGAGGTTCTATAGAGTCCTCCTGCAGGAGCTGCGCTCTGGGGCTGTGCCAGAGCACCCTGTGAGAGAGAGCTCCTGGTGATACCCAGGGATCTACCTGGAACTGCTAATGCAGGAGAAGAAACTTCCTAAATATCCTTTCATGAAATGATTAAAAATGTATAAGGAGCAAGGAGAACAAGCACTCTTCCCATGGGGAAGCAGGAAAGGAATGAAAGTATTAGCAGACTCGAGTGAAAATAAAAATGAATGTGTGTCTTGCTATACAGATCTTTTAATGCTTGTGGTTTGCTTTATCTGCTGCTATTTCTTTAAACCGAAGATTAGACTCAGCTCTAGTATGTGCTAGAGAATACTTTGCAGAGAACACTGCTTGGTGTGAGTATGATTTTTAGTAAGAAGTTAAATTTTTATTTCAAGCCTAAGTGCTTGTGTTCCTTTTCTAAATAATGTTGATTTACACCAACTGTGAGATTCTGTGGTCTTCATTACCAAGTTCCTCTGATGAGACGCAAATAGCTATATGCAATTACAGTGTAGGAGAAGAAACTTTTAACTTGTGACTTCTTCCTTGACCAGTTATGTATTCTTACTTTTCTTAGTGGATTGACATTTCTATGCTATACTCTGTAGTGCAGAAATAATGTTCTGATACTGCTCTGCAATATGAACATATATTAAAATGAATCAATTTTAATAATCTTTAACTTAAAATATTAAATAGAAGAAGTATTTTAATTTGCAATTAAATTATGAAATGCTTTTAAAGTTTCACATATACTGAAAACACACCATGAGTATTTTGTAGTGTGCTCCTCCAGAGTCAGCTGCTCTTCTCTACTTAGACGTTCAGATGCAAACAAAATTTATTGCAGCTGGTCAACTGTCTGACTCCAGAAGATTGTTTTGAAATTGTCTGTGTTCCAACATTTTTAATATATTTCCCTTCAACATTTTATATTATGAAAAAGCCACTTGTGATTTATTTAGTAGATAGAGTGAAGCAAATTAAACATTTAAGCCTTTTCAAGATGAATCTTGTGTAATTCAGTAAAAGCTCATCAGCTGGATGACTGCAAAACAGTTTGCAGTGAACAGCTCAGGAACCAAGATGCTCCCACGGATATGAAGCTGTTTAGTTTGGAAATTGCTCAGGGCAGTGGCTGCGTCCTTTTCAAGTCACTGCAAGAGGCAGTGCAGCACTAGAGCAGCAAGTACAGCTGCTAAGCAGGACACACAATGTGTAAGCCTAAAACTAATTTTTGGTCACACAGAGGTGAATTGTAACTTTTCATTATGTTGTAAGACTTTGGAAATTAATTGGCTTCTAAAACTGAAGAAAAAAAAGTTTTCCACTTTAGCAGTTATCTCAAACTTTAATTTTGTTGTATTGAAACTAAAAATAGAATTGTATTTTGATAACTAAATCATGTGTAGCTAATTCTATGTTTCTTTTTTACTTCTAAAACACTATTCTTGAAAATGAGAGTATGGCGGATTTTGTTTCGTAGGGAAGCTCCAAAAATTCATGTAATGGAGATGATCTTGGTCAAAGGTTACTGGAAACAACCAGATGCAGACTTCAAGGTCAGCTTGCAGCAGCCACCTCTGTAAGATTTATTGAGATGAATCTGCCTGTTATGTGTCCAAGAAGGCTGGGATGGAGACAGTGCTCAGGCAGTGGGAGTGAGAGCGAATGCTGTCAGAGGGGGCCGTACAGATATTTATCTGTATTGTTCACCACAGCACTGTCCTGAACCCAGTGTTTGTTACTGCCTGCTGGGTACCCTCGCTCCATCTGCAGCTGGCTCTGAGGCAGCCCTCGAGTCTCTCTCAGCACTTTCCAGGGTGTTGTACAGAAAAGCTGGTACAAACCTCAGTTTCTACTGATTGCTGAAGTGGCCATGCCACCATGTTCGTTAGTTTAATTAGAGCCTAATTAGTGTTACAATTTAGTCTGCTTGCCACTTTGTTTCTTTCCAAGGGGGAGCCAAGCCAGAGGATGAGTGTGCAGTCAGCATTGTTCCTGGAGCAACACCAGAAAGACTCAGGAGGTGGTTCACTTTGACTTTGCAAAGTGCTCCAGTGAGGCAGTGAATGCATTGCCTGCTGCATGGGTGGGTGGCAAGTACCACCTATGAAATTCTACCTGGAAGAACATGTTAACAATCCAGAGATCACTAATGACTAAAATTGCTAATTTTGTACTTATTTGTATATCTGTGTGCAGATGGAATATCCTACCTCACTCAAACTTTAAATTAATTTTTTCTTGAGAAGGCCAGAGAGGCTGATTTAATACTGCATTTGATAAATGGAGGGTTAGTAAGTGGAGAAAGAAGGCAATGGCTTTAAGGAATGATGGTAGAGATTCCAGCTGGTACTGACCAGTCCTCCTTCATGAAGGAAAACTCTTTGTCTTCCTTTTTTCTAGTAACAGAAATGAGGTGCAGGACAATTTAACATAATGCAAATATTTCACATGTAAGCATTCTAAGGGGGGAATATGAAAGGGCCAGGAAGCACAGAAAATATTTGTATTTCTTGGTAACAAGCTCTGCTATTTCTGAACTGTTTCTGCCTCAAATACAAAGAACTTCTGAGTCAGCACGTTAAGTTGATACAAGAATTGTATGGATTCCTAATTCTTCCACATAAATCCCTTTTATGCTGCCAGATGTTTATGTATAACACATTGAAGTCTGTATCTGTTGCTGCTTTCTTGTGGTTGGATCATGGAATTCCTATTCAGACTTATTATTTCCTGCTAATACCATTGCAAATCTAAAAATTGTTTGGATTTGGAACCTTACTTGAGAAAATGTTCTATTGCAGTAGCCCTTTTCAGATATTTCAGATACAATAAAACGGGAGCTGTCTTTCATAATAACTACTATGTGTAGTAACTTAGTAGGAAAACATTGGTTACTAGTAATTGTACTGGAGGGCAGTGATGATTCAGTAATTTGATTGCTGAGTTGGATACTACAGTCTTAGAGTTTTTTAACAGTTATCTGAAAGGAGTTGTAGTTTTTTGTTTCAGTCTTGGTGTTCTTAGTGATCTGCATTACTGGATCCAGATCATTACTCAGCTGTCTGTTCAAAGACATTAAACATCAGGAGTGATACATGTCCTTAATCCTTTAAGCCAGCAGCTGAGTGATCCCCAAGAGGGATGAGTGGCAGGAAGTGTTAGAATGATCCTTCATGAGGAAAACCGTCTAGAGATACCCTGGTTTATTTACTCATTAGGCATAGGGGAAACTTTAGAATCCAGAGTCTGCTCTGCCCTGTAGTGAGAATCCAAACACATTTCAAGATCTGAATATAATCCATCTTAGGGTTTTTGACAAAGCAAAGTTCAGAACAGAAAGCTGTTTCCAAATAGGAACAGTTTCTAAAAATACATGTTTCTCTGTTACTGAATCATCTGAAGGGGACCTATTTTGCACAACTCTCTGAGCATCCTGTAGGAAACAGTTCAGCTTTCCGTGCTATCGTTTCATAAATTGCCATTTCTGTAAGCAGGCTTTTCCAAGTGAATTTTTTCCTAGCTAGAGAAGGACAATGTATAAGTACCTTGTAATCGTCCAGAACCCTCTTTCTTGGAAAAGGCTTTAGTTCAGTAACCACCACGCAGTGCAGGTCACATGTAGGAGTAACTGGCATTTGACAAAGCTGCCTCTTTTCCCTGTGCCCTTGTTTCTCTTGGAGAAAAAAATTCAGAAACTGCCATGGGACAGTCTTATTTCTTGGGTTTCCTGACGTATTGTCACCCAGGAACAAAGGGTGTCCTGCTCCCTCAGGTTGTCTGGAGCCTCTCCAGAAGCTGGGATGTGCAGGCCTCACCTTCCAGCCACACTCCCACTCTTCCCAGTGGGTATGTGGGGGGCCACGGTGTCTTAGAAGCACAGGAGTGGTGAAGAAAATTGATGCCAGCTTTCAAGAGCGAGGAAGCTAATTCAGGGAACAATTTCATCCAAGGTTAATGGAAGAACAGACCTCCAACACAGTATCAATTGGATCAAGCTTAAAGCAATCAGTTATGCCCTGGTAGCTATAACTCGGCCCAGGTCAGCCAGGCAGCACTGGTGATGTTTTACAACACTTTCTCAGTGGCTTTTATCAATAAGGAAGGAGAAACAAGTTTCTCAATTCCATTTCTAGAGTAATACTCTCTGTGCCCCAGTGAGGGAAAGAAAAGCTTTTTTGGGAACTCCAAACAAAGAGTAGTTGTAGATTCTATTCCAGATAGTTTATAGAGGGAGCGAAATGAACCATATATATAAACACTGGGGGACAGCTGAGTGTGGAGCTTTCACATAACGGCTGTGTGCAGCCAGGATTTTGTGTCAGTCCTGAAGTGTGTGCTGCACTTACGTATTTTCTCCTTGTCTCCTTGGTCCCAATGGTCTGTGTTTTGAGGTCTTGCTTCCAAAAATTCAAGTCAAAAGACTTCTGGCTCCTCTAGGCTGTGAAGCAAATGTCCCAAGAACTGCTGCAACTGTTCATCCCTCCTTCTGCCCCCGGAGGTTAATTCTGTGTTAAACCTTCACTTGCTGTGGAGGGTCAGCAATGCAAAACTATTTTCATTTTTCTGCTTCATCAGTTCAGAAAAGGATTTTATTTTTTAAAGCCATCAAAAAAATAATCATTAAAACCAGAAAATTTGCAGAGAAGTTGTAGCTATTTTTCTGGAAAATTTGTCATGCCTGTCTTAAACCTCCTTCTGTGTTTTGATACAAACATTTGTACTTTTGGACATCACCATGAAACTGCTGTCCCAAAAAGTGACCATTTATTTGATTTGGAAGGAGGTCAGGAGTGGCAGAAGATAAGGGCAGAGGTTGCACCTCTTTATTTTGATGATTGTGTTGGCCTTTGCTGGTTTGAAGAGTTGGTGAAACTGTGGTCTGGTGTACCCAGCTCCCAGGGGATGTTTTCTAAACTGCAAGGTTTTATTTGTTGGTGAAGGCACTGTTCCCTCTAAGGAATAGACAGCGCAGGCCTGGAATTCTGCCGGAGATGATGTTTGTCTTGAAGTGAGCCAGAGTAGATTGTGCCCTCCCACAGCTGCTTTTTCCCCTTCCAGTTCTGTCTCTCTGCAGTTGCACCAGTGCAGCAGCTTCTGGTGCTGCTGTAAATCAGATCAGCCAAACACTCCTTTCACTTTCTTTAATCTCATCCCTTAATCAAATATGTGGCCTAAGTGTCTCCTAATACCAGACCCTAGAATTTTAATTGCTATTCCTGAATTACTTGCTTAAAGAGCCAACAGATCATTTAAAAAGAGATTTCAGAGAAGTTAGTGCCACGGATCTTCTTAGCTGGTGAGCTGCCCTGCTTTTCTGAACCTGCTCCAGAATCCAAGGCATCTAACTGGGCATATGAAATCTGGTGAGTGGGAGCAGACATTACAGAACAGCCCCATTTATTTATTTATTGAACTCCAGTCAGGATTCTGTGCCATTCCAAGCATGTATTGATGGTAGAGATATCACCAGCCTTTTGGTGTGCTTTTTTGCTACATATTTTTTCTAAATATAGTGGAAACATACTGATTTGATAGAGTGTAATGGCATAACGTGGGAGATCTTAATAGGGATACCACTCTAAGGACAATCACAGTCTTTATGTCAGACACTTTGAAGTGAACAGAAATACACAAAAATGCCCTCAGGTAATAACTGTCTTCATCCCACAACCAGGGATGTGGTTACAGAGCATCCCACTAAGCTTTGGGTATCGTTGTGCTAGCAGTTACTCCATCTGGTTATGATAGCAGGGTATGGAGAGAAGACCCTGGTGCCAAGCTTTAACTCACTAGTGTTTGCAAGTGTTATGTGCCATACAGTTCTTAAAAAAAAAAAAAAGTTGCTTTAAACAGGGTCAGCAAAATGTTAAAGAGCACAAAATAGTGTTCATTACTTTAGTAGCGTGAGACTGTTAAAAATTTCAGTGACTCACATTGTTAAATTTCTTTTGTTTGAGTTGCCTGATTCTGACCAACTTCTACCATTACTGCAATTTTAAATATATCACAGCATGCTAAGTTCTAAAAACTGCATGTGTCATTGCAGGTTTGCCTGAGTCCATTATTGCAGCAGCGTGTGCCAGAAGTGGCCAGAGAGTTCTTCACGTGGATTCGTAAGTTACTCCAGTAATTTCCCTTTTTAAGAGCTAAACTGGCTAGAAGGGTTTCTGTGTCTCTGTCAGTGTGGGCTGCAGGACTTTTCTCTCTTCATCTGGCACCAAGTAATGTTATGCTTCTGTCTCTGCCTTATTTTGGGGGTGTTATTTCCATCAATAGAGCAGGCAGTTTTGGGAAGCTAGCTCAGGAATTTGGAACATCAGTGCTGTGGTAAGGATGCTATGATGGCTCCTTCTTTGCTATAGGCAGGAATGGCTGCAGGTTTAGTGCCCTTCATTCTCATTGCTGACAGCAATTATCCCATTCCCTTTGGTGACAATGGCTTGTGTTATTTCAGTCTTTTGTTTTCATTGGCTATCAAAGTCTGTAATAGTATTGGCCACTGGACCTTTGATTTCTGTTATCCATGTGTATCCATCATCCAGCTGTGATGAATATACATTTTAACAGTGTATGTTGTTCCTTTCATTAAGGATCAGAATAATGAATTCAGATTTTTCTCAGAGTATAAAGAAAGGAGATTTGGGGTTACTGAAATACCTGTGTTAGATGTGCTACGTCTATTAATCTGTTGTTCCCTACAAAGGCCTGAGTTAAGTCAGGCACCAGGTATTAAAAACATATATGCATAAAGTCTTTGTTTATAGTTTACTTGCTCTCATTACCTTGTGTACCTTATTTTATTACTTTTAATCTCCAGCCATGTTTGCATTTATCATAATATACTGCATAGGTGATTATGGGAGATAGTTTTGAAGTGGCCTATTATAAAATACTGAGTTCTGAGTTTGATTTATAAACACTGTCCAAGCATTGCCATCAGCAGTAGCTAATCTTATTCAAAATAGTCACTTCACTGCAGTGTTGCCATAAATTGCTGTAGACTGATTTTAAACTGAAGTTAGCTTCTGCCAACTAGTAATTGAAGGAGCTCTATTTCTCTGTGCCAGCTATCTGTCTCAATAAACGTAAAATCTGTGGTTCTTCTCAGAGAGCTACATTTACTGTAGATATTAATGAGCTGTTGACATGTGAAATTTCAAGGATATTTGTTAAATGATTTAGAAAAGTAATTTGCAATTTAAAATGTGGAGATTGGCACTTAGTTTAAATTTGAAGCTGCTGGAGAAAGGTAGATCAAGACTAAAAGTGAATTACTTGAAGTGAATACGCTTTCTGTTCTAATGTGTACTAATTGTGCAATCTGGAAGGACTTTCTCCTAACCACTTGCTCAAGTGGCAAGTCCTTTGCTTCTTTGCCTCTTTAGTGCTGTTTTTCTGTAGTTATGCAGCAGTTTGGTTACTGAGGATGGGGCAGTTATGGGTGAGGCATGTTTAGCTACATTTTGTATTTGATTTTCAACATCTGGAATACAGCATTTGTAGGCTGCAGTTTTACTGTCTACATCCTTCCTCATTGGCGTATTTATCTTTCCACACAGAATTTAATTCAAAGGCAAAGGAGGTCAAGATGCAGAATTTTAACTTCTCTTCTGTGCGAAGTAGAACAAACTGGGCATGCCTTGCTTCTTGACACCTGTTATCTTTCTTATTTTTTGACTATACTTTGCCTGTAGAGCACTTGAGTGTTCCTTGTGTCCAAAATTATTTTATTTGAGCGTCTAAAAGTGTACTGGGCCTTCTCCCTGTACCTCCCCAGTCCAAGATCCCTGCTTTTGTAGTTTGTTCCACTTCCTGCTAGACAATCTGTCTCACTTTTTTTTTCAGAACTTGTAAAATACATGTTGTAATAGACCCTGTGTCTCCATACAGCCCTCTTTTGGATCTTTAACTGCTGTGAAGTGAGGGAGCTGTGGGAGTACAGCAGCCAGAGAGCAAAAAAGTTGATTCTCAAAGCAGGTCAATTTCTTGCAAGAAAAATAAAGAAATGATTTAATATCAGTAAGGAAAACTAGGCAAAAAATTCTTAATTTTGGTATCTTTTGAGCCTTTTTGCAAAAGTCCTTTTTCTGTTTACTTTGGTTTAGGATACAGTCCACAGCAAAGGTATGAGAGAGTAAAACATGGTCTCAGCTGGGCCATGGTGATTCCCTTTGGTCATGTTCATATCCCTAATGTGATGTAGCACAAGTGATTGCCACCATCGCCCACCCTTTTGTTGGGCTGAAGGATCTCAGGAGCTGTTTGGGTTAAACCCCCCTCTTGGAAAGCCAGGAAGCTCCTAAACACCATCCCTGTGCCAGAATGGGAATCTTTAATGCATTTGCCTGTGTCCTAATAGGTAGCACATGAAAGTTTATGGGTTTGAAACATAAGTCATTTTGTGTTCAGATCCTTAAAATCGATGTGGCAGTAACTTCCTGTGCAAAAGACAGCTGCTCTGATGGCTCAGGACTTGTTTCTGGAAGATCAGATGCAGGACAGACACATCAAGGCAGCTCATGGGGGAAATCGTGAGGCATCAGCAGCTTCTGTCCAGCCAGCACCAGCTTTGAGTGTCACCGTGGGGGCTGTGCCATGGCCCTGGGAAGGGCCAGCTCCTAAACAGGCCACCAAATGCTTCTGCTGTTCTTACTCGTGTTTTAAATGTCAATCTCCTGCTTTCAGAAGTGTCCAGTTTCTCAAACTGCAGTCTGTCTGCAAAAGGACACGTTAGAGATTCTCTCGGTTCAGGTTCAGATTGTTAATCAGTCAGAAACAATTTGTGATTTCAATGTTCTGGATTGGAATTTGGCAATTATTTCAAAAATGGTGTTAGTAACTGAAGAAAAAACCAAAAGCTAATGTAGGAGAAGAGACAAGCTTTCTGCAGAGGTCAAATTGTACTTTTTGCTACATTTCCAAAAGTTTGCAGAATGGCTTCAGCAGTTCTGCTGTTAGCTGTGAACTGCAGATTAGAGATTTGAAAAATGTGAAGGAAAAGGAGCAGTGTTGTAATTCAGGTGAAATCCAGGTAACACAAGAGGAGTTTTGAGCAAATATAATTTAGGTAATAATGTATGGTAAGGAAGGAAAACATCTGTTCTCTAACTTGGTAGAAAAAGTATTTTCTACCTCTGCTGTCACACCTTCAAAATGATTCCTGTTCTTAGTTAGGGGATAATTGAATTATAACCCTAAAAAAAGGAGAGAAAATCCATCTTGGTAGTTTGCTAATACAGCAAGAGAAGAGGGGACCTTAGGCCTTGAAATTTTGGGACAATATTTTAACTTTAATTAGGCTTTGATCTTGATCATTACTTTAAGGAATTCCTCAGTTCATCTTCAGGGCAATAATAACAAAAATATTTGGTTACAAAGGAGTCCTAATTGTAAAACCATTAGTCAGCTCTTCTCAGAATTCCTCTTCAAGACTTTTGCTATAAACTTTGCTCATTATGTCAGTAATCATGTCTGGTCTGTCTACTCTGAAGTGTTTTCAGCTGAGAAAATTAAGCAATCCTGATTCATCGTGTAGTGCAGGGAAACTAATTAAAATTCCAGGATAAAAAAAAATCTGGAAGTTGCTACTTGAGGAGAAGATGAATATTTGAGGTGGCATAACGCAGCTTGGGAAGGGTGCCCAGACACCAGAGGAAGGGAGGGACAGCTGTGGTTCATTTTCCTTTGGAGAAGGGCAGTGCCACCTCCTCAGAATGGATGGAGCTCCACAGTAGGGTCATGCAGTGCTCTGTTGCACACACTGGCTTCCCTCTACGCTGGGTAAAAAAAAAATTTCAAAGGAAAACTAAGCTGATGAACAGAGTAATGTTCACATGAAAGATGTCTGACAGCTCACAAATAAACTTCCGTAACTTTCTGTGAAAATAATGTTACTTTCTCTTACTGAAAGTTCTAACTTTAGATAGTCTAAATGTGCATGACTTTATATTGGTGTAGATTCAAGAAACCCACTCCTCATTTTAGGCTGGTGTTTTCTGGGATATCTGTGATCAGTGGCATTGCTTGCTCTGACAGCCATGTATTGTATTCTATATTCAAGAAACTTTCAACCAGAGCAGCACGTTTCCTTAAAAATAAAACTTCCTGGCCATGGTTTTTGGAAATTGCAGAACTGACAGATAATACATGGATATGGAACTTTTTATTCTGTGGAATCTGCAGAAACATGAAGAAATTACCCTGCATCATTGACAGCTGAAACAAAGATGGAAGTTATCATCCCATGCAACTGTCAGTGTCTTTTACAGATTGAAATCTCACGGAACTGGACATTTAACAGATATAATCCTCATTGCTTTGTGTTCTGTGTCATACCAAACAGCAGTACTTTTGGAGCTCATCCATGTCATTCACATGAAGTAAGGATGAACTCCTGTTGCAGAGGATTGGAATTTCTGGTTGGAAACCATTTGCAGAGGGACCTCTGCTGCTCAGAGTCCCCACATTGCAGGATGTGGGCCCAGTCCCCCCAGTTTGGGGCCTGGAACACCACAATCCAGTGTTGGAGCCACCTTTATTCAGCGAATGCTGGATTTTGTTGTCTTTGCAAAAGATGTCCTATTTATGTTCTTCACTATTGCCTTGCAGGAGCTGAAAGACTTTTTTAGGTCAGTTTGTAGTCAGGAGCAATTAGGCACTGCTCAGCAGACATCTGTCCTTCATATGCTAAGTAAGCACCGTGGTCCAGAGCATCAGCCTCTGGTGCTGGAGCGGGGCTGACACTCCTAATGAAGTCTTTGTCAGTGCAGATAAGCCCTGTCAAAAGCATCCCATCGTAAATCTAGTCAGGAGAATCTAACCTGAATTTAGCTTTTCACTGTTATCACACTGATCTCTACAATTTAAAAGTGGAGGAGGTTATGATAAGATTGATTTAACAGCCTTCACATTATTCTTTAAAATGCAAACCCTGTCTTCCTCCCTACATTTTATTTTTTTAGTGTATGCAATAACATTAGCTATCCGTTCAGGAGGGTATTCTTGGTATTTTCAGGCTTCTGAAGTGCCAGTACACATTGCTAGAAAACAGAGTTAAATCCTGAAATAACTGTTTTATTTTGCAAGAACTGGTGACTTTTTAAAATGTAATTGCTCTATTATTTTTCTTCTCAAGAGCTGTTAAGTATTTAAGATGTGCTATGCATGACAACAAAAGCAAACTAATCCAACTGATGTACAGAGAAATATTGGTAGAGAAATTTTAAAAGGAGAGAGCAGAAATTTTCTTTGATTAACAGCAGAACTACTAATTTTCTATGATTTAAAAGCAGTAAATAATCTTTTTCAAGCAAGAAGGTGGTAAATAGAAACTGGGAAATGCTCAGGGAGGGATGATCACTTTGTCCAAATCAGTTCCTTTGGCTCCACCTGCAGTACATGCAGTTCAATAAGAGCTTTGCCAGAGCATCTTCACAGTCTGTAATAGGCATAATGTGTTGTGTAAGCAGTAGATAAACAGCAAACTGCACTTTCCTTTATTGGACATAATGGATAAGAGAGCCAGTCCTGGCCAAGAAGCAGTATTAGCTCTATTTTCCTTTTCTTCACACCATCCCATGTGTTTTTCTTAGCATTATCCATTTACCCCCCAAATACTTTGATTTTGGACTATAAGTTGTTTGGCCAGAGATGCATACAGTGAGGAAAATGGAAATTTTGCATTTCATTAGGAGTTGTAAAAGACTAATTTTTTATCTACTCTGCATCTGAAAAATCTTGCCATGGAAAATGTTTTGAATGTATCAGGCTTGGTTGTTTTTTCTTTACATATGAAAAAGCTGTGTTTTACCTGTCCAACAAGTTATTATTTTGTTTTTTCTTTACAGGAGAAATTACTATGGTGGAAACTGGGCCAGCTTTAGTTTTTCAGGATTATTGTCCTGGATTAAAGAAAATCAGGTAAAAATTTCCCAAATTGCCTCTTTTAGGCCTCCTTAACATTGAATCTCTGTTGTTTGCATGATTTATTACAAGACAAATTACCACCCTGCTTTTGCTCTTTGGTAATTTGACAGATCAAAGAGGTTTGTAGTTCCCAGCTTTACTGGTTGAGACTCACCCATCTGGCCTGGCAGTCTGAGGCTCTGATGTGCCTGGGCTCTTAATCTGATTGAGACCAGCCTGGTGCTCGGCCACACTTCTGGGTTCTTGAGCTTAAAGAGAAGCAACTACACCATTGTTTCAGTTCCTTTTTGATAATCTGGTCATTTCCATTTCCTCTTTGATTATTTTCCAGTCTCTGATGTTTTAGTCCCTCTTTTTTTTTTCTCATTTGCATTCAGCTGATTCTTCTTTACTGAGAACGGTGGGTGCTGGATCCTTCCATTGAAGTGCCCTGTAACCAGGACAAAAAGATGAATGCTGACAGTGTCTTTTTCAATGACCAAAGTTTATCTCATTCATGACAGTCCACTAGAAATCTTCCAGGGAGTTATTTATTCAGGAGGTGGAGCACTTGGACCATATTAGCAAATGGCTGCTCTGTTATTTACGGAAATGCTCGGAGCCTGTTGGGCCGTAGAAGATGGAAGTTTCTCAGCTCAGTCTCATGCCTGTTCTTTACACTGTGCTGCCTCCTGCCATAATCAGGGGACTCAGTGCCAGAGCTTCACATTCTGTGTGTTCCATTGTATGATTTAGAGATTCCTGTGTGCACAGATCAATACAGTCCCCCAAATCGCCAGGTTTTTCCATATGGTCTCCATTCAAAGAGTTTTGTCACAGAATCTGGAACTATCCTGGCTGTGGCAAACCTGTCTTTTAGGAGATTGTATTAAAGTTACATTCTACTAAAGCCTGTATTTCAGTTAATGCTGTGTTTCACATTACCAGAGCCAATGCTGTAGTACAAATGTTGGCATGCTATGATAAAGTAACCAATTCTAACTGTTTTAACTCAAAAAATATAAATAGAAAAAAACATTAGGACAGTCAAGATGGCTTTTTTCCTTATATTATTAGATGGTACAAATTATTTGTGACTACAGAGATGTATAGTTCAAGAACAGCTTGCACAGTACAATATGTAATGTTATACTTGTTCTTTTAAGCAAAAGACAGATCTCAGTGATGAATGTGAAGACTGGAGAAAACTGATCCTTGAGAATGAAGAAGCTATTCCTCTTAGCAGCAAGGATAAAACTATTCAACATGTAGAAGATTTCTGTTTTGGCGAGTAAGTAGAAATGTAGCAATACATGAACAATTTTGCATGCCCAGGGTAAATGATCACATTGTGCTTTCTGTTTTAAGGGTTTCACCACGCTGCCATATTGCACATTGTCTCAAAAAGTAACCCTGGCCTCTGAAATGTTCCTCGTGTCCTTGTGCTTTGTTGAAATCACTTCACTGAAACAACCTGATCCTTCCTAAATGACCTCTCTGGATGCAGTGTAATTTGTTGGCCAACGTAGTGAGTTGGTGATTTACTTCTGCATAGAGAACAGAAGTGTTTGTGTGTAGGCAGTAGTCCTAACAGGCAGTCATGCACTGCCATCAATTAAAGTTTTCCGTTCTTAATTTGGCTAAAAGCTGCTGTTCTCATAGTCAAAGATTAAACCCCTAAATACATGTAAAATGAACTGCATACAAAAGAACAGGAACACAAGTGGACAGCAGTACTGTAACTATGAAATACTTCATTGTACTAAAATGATAAAGTAGTATTTGCCCTTTGTCCTCTTTATGTGCAATGAATTTAACTTAACTGAAGTTAAATCCACTGAATATAAATTTAACTAACTGAACTGCATATTTATTTATTTATTTATTTATTATTTTTATCTTCTGGATTTTCTCTGAACTGAACACTCTCCAGAATTCCTGAGAAGTTCTTTGAGATAGTTATATAAGTTTAACCTTGAATCCCTTAGAAAATACCATAGGTAGCTAAATGAAATGCTGACACATACTCGAAGAGAAATACATATTTCTTTCTGTAAACATCATAAGTAGGGGAAAAAAAGGTGTGAATTACACTAACACAGCCTGAAGGTCACAGACTGAGACTGTTCAAAGGTTCAGTGCTGCACAGTAATGGTGCTTGACTGGATTGCAGATAAAATGTAATGCTTATTTTAAAGCAATAGCACTTGATATTGTAATTGTCACCCTGTTGTCATAATAAATACTGTTCAGAACCAGGATTAAATCAGATGGAAAGGTTTCATAGTCTCTTAACTTTGTGTATGATTTTTGACTGATAGCTGGCTCCCAACTGAGTCCCCCAGCACTGAGATTTCACACTTAGAAGTGAGATTATGCTTGGGTAAAATTATGCTTTTAAGAATTTAACTTAGCTCGGTACAGTGCTGTCTGTCTTGGTCATCACCAAAAAAAAACCCCAACAAGGATAAGATTAATAAACCTGGCAAAGAAAAAGTTCTCCAAAAGAACTTCAGACTTTCTGAGAGAGTCAATTACTGTGTTTCTGACTATTTACATGTTCTGCCTAGATTCTGTTGTTTTTGCTTAACTTTTGTAACTCCTATGAAGTAACCATTAAACATTTATTTTGAAAGAATAAACAGCTGGGTAGCAGTATAATATACACAGTGCAAATCTGAAATGAATGGCCTTAGAACAAAGTGCATCCATCAAAGGGAAAGAATACTGTGTCTACAACAAGCTGTATTGAAAAAAGGCAAATGGCTGAAAAATAAATAGTGAACACCTGTGCTGAATAAATTAACCAGCTGGTTGGCAATTTTTCATTTGACCTATCTGAAGGGGTTGCTGTTACAAGGCATTAATAAGACACATTCATTTTAAGATATTCCTTTGTTAGTACCATTAATTGATGAATGGTGGAAGATAATATTCTAAATTTACACAACAATTTGTCTGCAGATGTATTATTTTTTTCTGAATTAGGAGAAGAATTGTCTGTACAGAAGTTCAATTTGAGTCATTTTTATAGACAGTTCTTACATTATTCAGGGATATTTGGTCCTATAGGAAGGATGTCATGAATTTAGATTATATACAGTTTTTAGGCTTTCATTATAAAAAGTGTGGAGCTGTAAATCATGGAGATTTACGTCCTCTTTAATGGGAAGTGAATAGAGATTTAAAATATGTAAATATTTCTGTTACACTGCTTTTCAGCGTTATACAGAAAAATACAGTGTATTATGAATCCAAGTTTATTTTGATTTTAAAAAGTAATGATGAAGTATGTTTAAAATGAGACCAACTGCTCACTGAGATTGGGAGAAGGTAGAAAGAAAACCTTATTCTGAACTACTGTGTTATGAAAAGGTTTAGGATGAGTTAAATAAAAGCTTCATTCTTAGTTTATTGCATTAGTTGCGAGAGCTTTTGCAGTTTTCACAAATATCATGTTCCAAAATCCTAAAAAAACGCCCAAAATTCAAATAGAACCCCAAAATTTAATTGACTTTCATTTTTATTTGTAGTAGAGATTACTTTTTTAAAAAACATTTGACAAAGTACTTATCTTTCTTTGATATTTTATAGTTACTTAATGCTGGCAATCTGAAGCAAGAAGACATAATTAATGTACAGAAACAGCCTTCTCTCATTAGTGCTTCCTTGTAGCAGTTCCTGTATTTCCCAGGGCAATATTTTACCCCAGTCGTCAGTTAAGTGCTTCCTGGTGACTGTGCCCAAGCTGAGAGGTTGCTTCCAAACTTTTCATGAGTCCGTGTGAGCTCCACGAGATTGTAAATGAGGAGCAATTTTTAAAAGATAGCAGGTTTTTGGTCCTTTTTGAACAGAAATCCTGCCCTGCTTCCATCTGTAAGGCTGCAGGTGTGTGAGGGAGTATTTTGGTATGGATGCTGAGTAATTCCTTGCTGTTCTGTGAATTTTAACCATCCTGTTAATACTCTGTGTTTAAAGGGCACCTTTAAAATCATAGTTCATTAGTTTTCAGCCAAGATTAAATTGTTTATTCAGTGCATTAATGGCTTGTGGTATAAAGATAAAAAGATAGTTTGGAATTACTGCTGAACTCCTTTCACTTACAATGACACTGATTTGAGTCATCTCAGCTGGTAGAGTAAACTAAACCAAGTTCAAAAGTCCTGCTTTCTAAGGCAGGTCTCACTGAAGTTCGACATAAAACGAGTAGATGAGATTAAAAGTGGAGGGCTGCTTTATAAAGGGAATTTTAAAGAAATATTGTGGAAAAGAAATGGGCCTTGCAGAGTAAATGTTGTGTGGGAATGTCCCTCCTGTGACTGGCTGCCTTCATCCCCTGTGCATGGATTTGGAGCACTTGCGTAACAACATTGACGCTTGAACAACTAATTAGAATGCAAGGGCAGAGTTGAAAAAGTAATTTGAAAGTTTTACTGAAGCTTTGGGTCGAAGTGGTCTGGTTCTCAATGGACCTGCTGGGATCATGGCTGCAGAGGAGCTCGGTTGTCTGAAGCTTGTGTGTATTCTTCAGGACAGGATCTCAGCTTAATGACCTTAATGCATATTTGCATTTCAATGTCATGGTTTGTAATCCATAGGGAACACCTAATCAAATGACTGTTTTTATTTCAAAATACTCCATTTCTGTTGTTCCTGTAGCTGTGTATTGTTTCACCATGAGGGCCTTGATTTTCATTTTGAGATCCTTCCATCTTTTGAGTACATGTAAAGTAAAAACCCAAGTTTCTGTTGGGATTTTTTTCTCCTCAGTAAAAACAGTACTCTTGAATTATAGCTTTGCAGCCAAAGAACCAGAGTTTGTTAGTGGGTGGAACACCTGATTTGGCCAGGATAAAGAAATTGTAATGCTTTTCCTAGAAATGCTTGAGGTTTCTGTTCTGGCACCGACTCAAGACTTCAAAGAAGTTTTCAAGACTCTTCCAAAAGACTTTTTTCCCCTCTTTTTCCCCTTTTGTGTTTTCAATCAGTCAGGATTCAGCTGAAGGCGTTGAAGAAGCTGGTGCACTGCCAAAGCTGCCTGTGTTTGGAGCCCCTGCTGCCGAGGGGGTTTCTCTGGGATTGGAGAAGGAGAATCCAGCAGCAGAGGGGGTTTCTCCGGGATCCGAGAAGGAGAGTCCAGCAGCAGAGGGGGATTCTCTGGGATCCGAGAAGGAGAATCCAGCAGCAGAGGGGGATTCTCTGGCATTGGAGAAGGAGAATCCAGCAGCAGAGGGGGTTTCTCCGGGATCTGAGAAGGAGAGTCCAGCAGCAGAGGGGATTTCTCCGGGATCCGAGAAGGAGAGTCCAGCAGCAGAGAGCCCCGGAGCTGAGCCACAGACCCCAGAGCCAGAGCAGGCCCTGGGCACTGAGGCAGCAAGGGCAGCTCCAGGGGATGGGGCAGGAACAGCCCCTGGCAGTGGAGCTGCTCCCAGCACAGCTTCAGGAGAATCCGCTCTGGAACCGGCAAAGACAGAAGCTGCACCCTCCGAAATTGCTGCCCAAGAACCAAAGAAAATCACCTATTCCCAAATTGTTAGAGAAGGCAGAAGGTTTAATATTGATTTAGTTTCCAAGGTAGGAACTGAACAACTCTTTTTGTGTAAGTACATTTACTTTGCTTAAAATGCTGACATCTGTTTTAAAACTTTTCATGTTGACGAGGGTGAGACAGCACCTTTGAGGCAAAATAGCCACTCTTGAGAAGTAAGAATTGTTACACCTAAAACAAACATGAGCTATTTAATATGTGTCCTTAAGTGTTTTATAACCAAAGAGATGAAAAAACAGAGCTCAGAAATATCGCCATAAAAGTAAATTTCATTAAATTTAGCACTTAGGTAGTACCTGCAAAATCTCTCCTTTTAAATAGTACTATTAAAAAATTACATTTTTAAACAAGAAAAAGCAATCTGCATGCAGATTTTTTATCTTTTTAAAACATGTGTGTTTTGCAGTATAGGGAAGTTTTTTCAAAGTTGAATGCTTCACTTTTCATATTCTGCCTAAAAAGATTTTTCAAACTTCCATGAACTGAAAAAGAAACTTTCTTCTATAATTCATTGAATTCTTTGTGAAGACGCTACAAAATGCATTATTGCAAACTTCAAGTTCCAAATGTCGATCCCACTTCCAAGCATCACTGCAACGACATCATGAACACCAGTCAGTGGGTGGTGGTTAAGCAGATAATGCTATTTTGTATCCTTTTTATACTCTTGCTGTCCCACTGTGTGACATGGTGTTAATTGCAGCAAATCCCAGAAATTCAGCCACAAGAGTGGTCAGCAGGGCACGGCCAGTACGTTGTGCTGGGGTTTCCCTGGCACGGGAACTTTGGCTTCCTTGTAGTGTCCTCGTTGGTGTCCCAGGAAACCTTTATCCAGAAAATTCCTGTGTGATCTTGCAGAGTCTGTTCCTCAGGACCACGAGACTTTTCAATACAGACAAACATTTCCAGTTCATAGTTACATTTCTGTCCCTTCTGTATTTCATCATATATTTGTAGCTTATATAAAGACGATTAATTATATATGACTAAACCTTAACTTGGGAATTAGGGAATTTTCCTGTGGAGAAGGTGACTCTGGGTTCAGGTGATTTAGGGCACAGCTGGTGAGGATTGACACAAGCAGTGTTGGGTACCTCACTGATCCTCTTCACCCACCACTTCCTTTGTCCTCCCTGTGCAGTTGCTTTTCTCCCGGGGCCTGTTAATTGACCTTCTCATTAAGTCCAACGTGAGCAGATACGCGGAGTTCAAAAACGCCACGCGAGTTCTCGCCTTCCGAGAGGGGAAAGTGGAACAGGTATCAGAAAATAATGTGCTGCTTGTGTTTCATCTCCTTAGAGTCAAGAAGCTTGAAATCGGTTTTTTGAGAATTTTATGACAAGAAGATGGTGTTTTTCCTTAATTATGATTTTAATTTAATTTCTGCAAGAAAAGGTGTTTATGTGTGTTATATATAAATATTAAAATAAAAATCAAAACAAACTAAAATAAGGTTGTACAGTCCAGTGGATTGGCATAAATCTTTACCTCAGGCTAATTGGTTTACTTGGCAGTTAATTCTTGAAGATTCACAGGTTTTAGGTTTTAAGATTCTAACAGACTTGATTTGCCTCTCTGCTACTTAAGAGAGAAGTTGGTGTGATGCTGACAACAGGAGATACTGGCACAGTTAAAACAAACTCTGTTGATTAACTCTGCAGTCAGAGATGCAAATGAAATTGAAGGGAAATAAAAGAGGGAAGAGGCTGAATAAGATTTTTAAATATTCTTATTGTGGAAAATTGGTAACTTTAGTTACAATAGAAAATAGGGGAAAGAAATATGTAAGAAAATAACTATAATTGAAAACGGTAATTTGAAGTATTTGTTATTAATCAGACTGTTGTTGTTTGATGCTTTTACGTTCAGAGTGGAAAGTATCTGAAATTATTAAAAAAATATTTTGCAGGTGCCTTGTTCTAGAGCAGATGTCTTCAACAGCAGACAGCTCACCATGGTGGAAAAAAGAATGCTCATGAAATTTCTGACGTTTTGTTTGGACTATGAACAGCACCCTGAGGAATACCAAGGTAGTGTCTCATTGAACAGGGCACACTCCCTTCCTAGGAGTTCCTTCAGGGAGGCACAATTCTGAGCTCTCCTGTGTTTTCACATGGTTTATTTTTACAGATTCATTTTTAAAGTATGCTTTGACCTTTTTGTGACCTTTTCACTTCAGTGTTAAATTCTTCTACTTAAGCACTTGCTCTTCTAGTTCCCACATCATTTATTATTTACATTTTTCTTTAACAGCAAAATTATATATTACAGCAAGGTTGCAAAATGCTTTTTATCATTTTTAAGTGTTTCCTCCCCTCCCCCAGGAATTTTTTAAAATGATGTGATGTATCTGAATTTTCTCTCTGGTTTTTTGGATACTACGAAAATCTTTACAACACGTTACCACAAAATCAGAAATGGAGAAAATGGAATTTTTTAACTTTGAAAGTAAATGTAATTTAATGCTCTTTAGTTGTAGAGGGCAAGTTCAAAGTGCTTTTATCAACTGTTGGCTTACTTAGATGAGAGGAAATCAGAATAGATTTGAGCTATAATGTGCGAAGAATAACGAGCATCAGGTCAAAGAGGGAAATCAGCTTCACAGGGGGAAGATGCTTTGGGTCTGTGCTCCTCAGGGTACAAAGAATGAAGTGATGTCCTCAGTTCTTGGAGTCTAAAAGTAAACTAAGGCAGAGAGAAAAAATTTGTCAGAAAGAAATAGTGAGGAAAAAAGTTCAAGTACTGACAGAAGTTGCAGACCAAAGCTTATCAGTGCTTTTGGAGCTTGGCAGGAGCTTGACCAGGCAGTATTTCTGCAAAAATCCAGTGTTCAAAGAAGTAGTAGTTGGGTGCTGGTTCGATTACTTGAACAAGACTCTTAGGTTAGGTATAAACATCAGAGAAAATTATTAAACATATGCAAGAGAAAAATAGTCAGTATCAAGATCTGGTAAGATTAAGAAACAGAGAGTCTGTAATGAACTCCAGAAAATCCTGAAGGGGGAAAAACTCATTAGGCTGAAGTGGTTTATTGATTGCAGGTGATCTCAGTTTGCTGTTGCTGGAAGAAATGGAGGTGCTCAGAGTGAGGATATTGGTGGTATTTAGAAAATTTATTAAGTAAAAAAGGAGACGCCACATCAATTTTAAATGAATCCATTGATTCATGTACCTAAATAACATTAGATTTATTTTACTTCCACAGACAGTTAAACAGATTTTGTTCCTACATTTTAAAATAGCCTGAGAAGTAATTGAGAATATTTTGAGTCAGATTAAGCTAATGTAAAAACTTCAGAAATTTAAAATTGCTCTCGATGAGATCATTGCATTCGTGGGAAGGCAGACTTTTAATAGGGAGAGTTCATGAGAGTGAAGAATTTTTTTTAAAGCTTTTTTCTGTAAAATATGGAATTATATAAGAAGTTTGAAGTGAGGAAAACTTGAGAATTTTTTTAGAGTGATAAAACAAAAAAACCTGTCATTCTATGACTTTCTGCATGGCTGTACGAAGAGCAGTAAGATACATTTGTAATAAAGCAGGGGTTGAATCTTGAACAGAATATACAGCTTGATAATACTGGTCTCTGCATTGATAGAAGTGTTTATGAATTAGTTAGGAATTTATCCAGGACTGAAATAAGCTTAACAGCAGATTTCTGAATAGTATGGAAGTATGCTATTGCTCAAATACAGTCTTTTCCTGGCAAAAAATGTTTCAGTTATGAAGATAACTAAAGTTTTTCCGAGATGTATCAATGCCAACATGCTTTAAACATCTCCTAGAAGACTTGTGTTTCTTTGAATTTCAAAATGTGTCAGCAGTAATATTATTTTAAGGGGAAGATGGAGTCCTTCATCCGTGTCTGCTCTCTGTCCCATTCACATTTGTTTATTTCCAGCAAGTCATCAAATCGAAATAAATATTGCACCTTCTCATCTTTGGATCGTGGCACTGTGTGAGTGGCTTCTCTGTGCATAAATATCCAGTGTAGCACTGGCAGTGTGGATCCAGCAGTCCTGTTCTGGAGTGGGTGTCATTCAGGGGTCATGTTTTGGGTAATTTACAGGAAACGGTGTCCCAAGGCACTTCAGTGGGTTTTTGTCCACAGTTTCTCACTTTTCTCTCAGGATTGGGAAATGGAGGTAGATCAAGTCTTAACAGAATGATGCCATTGGCATAAAGTGGGTTTGTGATATTTTGAAACATTTTAAAGGAATTATATTTCTGTCTTCTGAGAAAACTCACTTTCTGGGAGTGGTTTTTCTAACTTTGATTGACTGGGATAATCCATTTTCAGCAAGGTGTTAATTGAAAAACTCACTCACTTTTGTTCACTGCAATCCAAAAGCTGAAGCACAGGAGGCAGAGCAGGTGTTACAATGTACTCAGTGCCTCCCTCATGTGCTTTTCCCTCAGACTACGAGGACAGGACGTTTGCTCAGTTCCTACAGACACGGAAGCTGACCCCCAGCTTGCAGCACTTCATCCTTCACTCCATTGCAATGGTTTCAGAGACTGAGAGCAGCACTCTGGAAGGTCTTCAGGCAACAAAAAAATTCCTGCAGTGCCTTGGCCGCTATGGCAACACCCCGTTTTTGTTCCCTCTGTATGGGCAAGGAGAGATCCCACAGTGCTTCTGCAGGTAAGCCTCACTCACCCAGACATATCTTCCCAAAAGGAATCCCTTGACAATGTAAGAGATATCATTCAATAGGAATCATCCTGTTAACAATTTCATGTTGGTTTTATTCACGTTACATTTCCATTGGCTATGAAATTCCCCCCACTCAAAAAAAAAAAGAAGAATTTGGAAGTCACACTCCTGTAATACTTTGCAACAGTTTTCATTGTATTACAAATGCAGCTTTGTAGCTGGTGGCTGTGGTGCCTGCCTGTGATGGTCAGTTAATAAGTGCTAGGAAATGAGAAAGCCACAATTTAACCCATGTGTAGCTGCCCCTTTTTAAATCTGACAGAGGAGACTTAGAGTGATATCTGTCCAAAAGGGTGACAGTGCATTTGGTTGAAAACATTTGTATTTGTGTCCTCCCTGAAGCTGAAGGAAGATTCATGTTGTGAATTTGCGTTACTAATTAGTGCTGAGAATGCATCTGCCATTCACAGGTAGATATTTAATAATGGACTGGATTTTTGTGAAAGAGGAGAGTGGTGCCATGTGTCCAGTTTACAATTAGATTTAAAACCTAATTCTTTCACCTTTCTACATCATGGACTTACACAAACAGCAATTGATGTAAAATCATGTATTATGCTCTTGGCATCATTTTGTAGCTCTCTCTAGACCACAAGGTTCCAACTGCTATGAACTGAACAGCAGAGAAGATCCCGTGCAGCCCTGTTTCACTGAGCCACTTCTACATTGTGACATCTCAAACAGCAGCCATATGTTCCCCACTCCCTGAGCCTTAGAAAGCAATTAAAACAAAAAAGCCCAGTTGATTCCAGGATAAACCAAGATCCATTTCAGCTCCTTTCCTTGAGCTGTGGGCAGTGGCAGTGCAGTCCTTACCCTGGCTCCTGAGGTGTCCCTGGGCCCGTGGTGCTGGCACGGGAGCTGGTGCTCGCTGCTTTTGGGGACCATCGAGGATCCGTGTGCAGAGGGTGGGCGGTTTTAATTTCAGTTGTTTCCAACAGTTCAACTGCCTTTTAAAAGGCTGAGGGGTTTTTTTCATCTTTGCTTTTGCTGGCAAGCAGCCTTTCCATCTGCTCAATGTGGGTTTAATGTGGTAACCTGTAGGTCTGAAGTAAACATTAGCTCTGTTTAAAAAAAGCAGCTTTGCCTGGTGAGGCCGGTTTGTCTGAGTGATATATTTGTACATCAGTCCTTTAAATAGCAGTGCAGGGTCTTACCTGTTTTCTTTGGTGCTGGACAAGTTCTGCATTTTACATGTGTGCTACTATGAAACTGTGGTTTACAGCACGTTGTTGGGTATTATCTTCCTGTTTGTGATAGATTCTGTTTCTTTTCTC
This sequence comes from Pachycephala philippinensis, assembly GCA_013397055.1. Classification (NCBI taxonomy): domain Eukaryota; kingdom Metazoa; phylum Chordata; class Aves; order Passeriformes; genus Pachycephala; species Pachycephala philippinensis. The sequence goes on from VWZT01013071.1 coordinate 31,290, forward strand.
CAGAGCAGTGCTTAAATTACTGCCAGAAGAATGGCCTTAGCAGCTTGAGCCTACTTGGCTGTTCATAGGATGGATGCAGTTCTATGTTGATAGAAACATTCTGGAATAATTGTGCTCCATTCAATAGAAATGTTATTTGGTACCATCTTTTGTCAGTAGCCTTTCATCTGCTCCTTAAACTGTATTTATATGGTGATTTAAAGAAGTGTGGGCCTGCATAATTACGTGGTTGGACAGACAATTTGTGAACAAGAATTGGTTTTAGATAACTACTCTGGATACAGTCATGCAACAGAACTTGTGTTTGTAGATTTTATGGATGTCTTTGTGTCTCTATAGGACTTCATGTGAGGCCAGGTATCTGTATGTGACAAATTAATTAAAGCAAAATGTTATCAGAGCCACTGTAGTAGTACAGGTTTGGCAGTTCGACCTTCCTTGGCTTCAAATACTCAGGGAAAAAGTAAATTCAATAATTAAAATTAGAATTTTGCTTGCCTTTTTTCCCCTGTAGATTCTTCTCCATCAAATTCTTTTTACATTCTTTAAATCCCTTTGGCTTTATTTTTTTATTTAATGACCGACACATGCAGTTTTCTGATCTTTACCAGCAATATATTTCAAGAGTTAGCAGTAGAGGTGTCTAGAAGCATTATAAATATTCTTATCAGAAAATCATTCCATGATGACAGGAGTTCTTCAGATGGCCTGAACTTTCTATTTAGGATCACTGGTTGCTGCATTTTAGGTTTTTTTTTGCTAAAATATGTAAGTTCTACAACAAAGAGGGTATTTTAATAGTTGAAGCAAATTAATCTGTCAAAGCAAGAAGTAATTATACTTTTAAAAGGTTTGTATTACAAAACTTTTTTTTTCAATTGTCTTTTGTTTTTAAGTGAACAATTTAGGAGGCAATCACAATATTTTTTGAGATTAATCACTATTTTTAAAGGTGTTCTGCCGTCAGGATTGTGTCTTGCTCAAAGTGAGCCATATCCGAAGAATCCCGCTGAGGCTGTGGAGTGAAGAGGCAACGGCAGAGCCTATAGATCACAGCCTACAGCTTTTATCACCAGCTTATCAGAGGAAGGTGTCACCTGGCCTGTGATTTCTAACCACTGTTCTATATTCTGTTTTAATGTAAACCTCTTGAGCGTTTCTTGCAGCCAGTTACACTGTGTGTTCTCATCAAGGCTACTGTTATAAATGGCACACATGCATATTGATGGGAATGAGTCAAAGACATTTGTAAGTCACATCCGTGCATCCCAAATGAATCCTGCACAAACACCACAACCTTTTATAACTGCTGACGACACTCGAGCGAGCAGAAGCACTCTTCGCTCTTTATTGGTTTAAGCAGGGATGGTTTAGGAGAGAAAATTAAACTTTTATATCACTGTAATGTACATCCCAATATGGTGAGGTACAGATGTGAGTTTTCTGTCTCCATAAATTGGAGTCGTGGAACAAGGAAGGTCGTTGGAAGCCTCCTGCTCTCCTGAGCTGACAAGCAGCAAAACTTTCCCGGCCCTTAACAGCTTCCTTTGCTTCCTTCTTGGTACAAAACTGTTCTGGCTCTTCCTTTCTAATGATGCAGCAATAGTCTGCTATTTAGTAAAAATGAATATGTAATATCTCATTCTTGAGGAACACCCAAACAAGCCTTTACATCCAATACTGTGTTTGCTTTGTGAATTTGGGGCAGACCGGGCAAAGTTTCTCTTCAGTTTGGTTTCTGATTCTTTCCTCTGGACTCTTGCAAATATGAACATGTAAGTGGAATTGACTTTTCAAGACGCAGTAGTTTTTTCCCATGTGAAGTTTTAGAGGGAATTGGTGACTGTCCACTGTGTCATCTCACAGAGGTTCTGTGGGTGACACGTTGTGTCTCTTGTCTCTTTGTTAAGCGTTACCCAAAAACTGACAGATGTGGGGGTGGCAGTAGGTGCTGGAATGTCCTCAGCTGCTTTGCCAGAGGAATTGCTGATTCCCTGACTTTTATGGGTAGTTAGTTAATGATGTGCATTTCCTATAAACAGACTTTGAACTTTCCCATTGTGTATTTGGTGGGCAGTATCACCCTTTGTAGTAGTTCCTACAGATTCTGGCTTTATTTGTAATTTTTGTCTCCATGACAGTGACAGCAGTAATTTTGTGATGGAGGACAGATCTGATTAAGACAGTTCCATCTCTTTCAGTTCCCATATTTACAGGAAGATTAAGAGTCCAGGCTGAGATAAGATGGATAGTGTGATTGATTCCGAGGGTTCCTGTATGTATTTAAAAATGAATAATCAGTTTTAGCCTTACATGTGCACTATTACCTGCTACAGATGTCAGAGCTTCTGGGGTAGTCTTAGGTCTTTTAAAATTCCCAATTATGTCCCTGTTACAAGCTAGGAAGGTTTTAGTGGTCTGAAATCAAGCCTCGACTTCAGGAAACCTGACTGCAATAATTTATTAAAAATTGGGTACACCATCTTTTTCAGCTAGATCTCTACATGAGTATCAAGTTTCTACATGTTAGCAAGATGCAGAACTTCTCTCTATGGGAATTGTATGATTTGGCATATTAATGAGAAATTCAAACAATGTTAATTCCTGGTGACAATCAGGTGTGACAGATTTGAGTCTTAGCATGTGCAATTCTGTGCAAGTGTGAAACATTCACAGGATTGATTTAAAAAACATAGTGAGATATGAGTTCAGTCCTCCATTTCAAAATACCTAATTTTCATATTTATCTATCTCTTATCACTTATAATTATTCCATTTCTTTGGGCCAGAAAATACAATTGGAATTACTGACAACTTGTCAGTATTCCTTGGGTTGTACTAAAATACTGAGTAGTACAAGTAGCTGCAGTGCTGCTTTCCTCTTAATTGTTTTCACTTGCATTTCAGGGAAATAATAAAACTTCAAATGTAGTTTGGCCTTTAAAGACAAACTTGATCTATTTCTCCTCACTTTGTTGGCAGATGAATGCAAAATGGGCGAGCAGAGTTAGCAGGATTGTTTGTAGGATCAGTTGTTTGTTTTTCCGTCTTAAGGAGAAACTCTTTCTTGGGATAAACATGAGGCAAGTGAGATAATCCATCATTGTGAGACCTGTTCACTAGTGATGGATGGATAGATTGGTAAAGTAACTCAATAATCTTCATTTTTTTCAGGTTATTCACAGATCAGTGAGCCTTGTCGTTAATACAGCTATGGAATGCTTTTGTGTCCTTGCCCACATTATTTCTCAGAATTTGACAGGAAAAGACTTTTAATTTGGAAATAACCTTTGTTGTGAAATGCATTAAGTGCATGAAACTTGGAAAATACCTTCCCATTTTAGATTTTATTTTCTCAGTGAGTGTTTGTCAATTCTTTGTTTAAAAAATTACTTACAAATATGAGAGCTTTTCTGGTCCTTGTTATTTCTGATTAGAAATTGTGTTCTGCAGGAGTTTATACCTCATGAAGGCCTTCAGCCATTAGAATATATCACATGGGATGCTCTGAATCATGTGGATGTTGTCAAAGTGTATTGATTTCCCATCCCTGACTAGGCATGGAGAAGTTTTCAGTCAAGAAATTGTATTGAGGGGTCAGACTTACATTGTCCTACTCTCATTCTTGATCATCTTGGTTCATTTTAAAAACATATTTGGAACCTAAAAGCACGAAATACAAATGCTGTTGTGCTTTTCCAGGGTTTAATAATTAGGACAATGGTGATAATAGGAGGGAAATTATCTTAATCCATCATTTGATATTGCCTCTTTACAGTCCTTTAGCAAGTAAATTCCTCCTTGCTTGTGTGGGGATGTGCAGATTGTGCCTTACAAGGTTTTCCTGAGAATTCTGACTCGGATATGAATACGTTGCAGCATTATCAGGAGACCTGTGGAAATGACGTGATTATTATTGGAGCAAATCTGAGATGAGAAGGCAAATTGCATGTAGCAGAGTCCTTTTTCATTAAACCAGAAGACAGAGAAAGGTAGCTTCCAAAACATGACAGAATTAGTAAAATAGCCCTTGAATTTCATTGAGGGTTAAGAGAACTGGAATTTTTGTGTCTTTTCTGGAGGCAGAGAACACATAAATGGGTTTTATAGCTGAGCTAATGCTTAGTGACTGGTTCCTAGAGCCTGCTTCTCATGCCTTGCCCTGCAGCCCTGATCTCCCCAGCTTCCCTGGGAGGGCAGAGCTGTTGTGTAATTGCAGCTCAGTGACCTTGGCTGAGGAGCAGCTGCTTCTCCAACAAGGTCGGTGGGGTTCAGAGCCAGGCAGGTCCCATCCTCCCACCTCCCCCAGAGAGGAGCCCTGGGAGTGCCTCTGCACTTCCCTGCCCTCAGAGCAGCACAGGAACAACTGGACTCTTTTATTTCCTTTTTTCTCCCTCTCCAGCTCTGTAGCAATTTCTCACAATTCCCACAATGCTTTAACCATAATTCCTAGGCCGCTTGAACGTGTTGCCTGATGGACTCTCACCTAACTTTCATGTAAATCATCTCTTTCTTGAGTCGAGAATCCCAGAGAATGATTCTTTACCTTGATTCACAGAGCAGTGTTAATTGCAATATCCTTGAAAAATGATTAGGTTGATAATGTAGTTAATTTTAAGAAACACTTTTATATTGTGATTGTGGATATTCACAGTCTTTACAAAACTTCATGGCTCTGGAACAACTTATTTTAGACATCGTCTCAAATTCTTCACCTCAAATTTGGCACTTTTGTTGACATTAGCCTCATATTTTATCATATCAGTCGTTATCTTTGAACAGTATGTGGACTTACTCCGTGGTTTCTGGAAACAAAATTAATTCATTCTCAAAGAGAGCTCATAATTGCTCTTTTTTGCTTCAACAAGTAACAATGTTCTCTTAATAGTTTTATGAGAATTTTTTTTGGACTGTACTCTTACCCAGATAAATTTACCTAATTCTTTGTGACCTATAACTGTTTGCTAAAATCATAATAATTTTTACTTCTGAGATTTTCTTGTAAATAACTTGTTAGGTTGATTTATTATTCTTTCTAAATACTTTATTTATGAAGGATAAATCCCAGACTGTTTGTTTAAAAGAAAACAAACAACAACATCCAAATGAAACATCACTTCTGCTGGAAGAAGCAGTTGTGTTTGAGAATGCAGATCTAAAACTGGACACAGGTATGATTACTGCTAGAATTTATTTGATCCAGAGACCTGTTACCATGGAGTCATCCACTAATGAAGAGTTAGTTGATGGTGAAACTTGGGGTTTTCTGCTTTCAGAAGCTTTGGAAGATGCACTTCTTGCACAGAGCTGTTTTCGCTCTTTAGGTGTTCCATGTTGTAGGATGTCACATTGAATCTGTTTTCTCATAAACCACGAAATTGGATCCTACCACGGAAGACTCTTCCCTTGACAGTCAGTGCTGCACCAGGAGGAGACTTGGGCTTCAGGAATGCCCTCAAAGCTGAGCAGCTGCTCCTCCAAGGCAGGTTTTTGTAGGATACATCCCCATGTGTGTTAGCACTTTCTCCTGCAGCCTCACAGGGCTGTAATTCCATAACTCCAATGCTTCTGAGATGAGGATTGGTGTTCTGTGGTTATATTAAATATGGAAGATGGGAGTTTAGTTTCATAGATGAACACGTGTAGAAGAGGATAGCTGAAAATGGGCATAATTACAGAAATTTCAGTGGTGTTAATGACTTGCAACTGCATTATTAGAAAAACTGGTCTCTCTTTCTTTCAAGCATTTATTAATGGATACAAGTAATCTACTTTTGTACCACTCTTGGACTCTCTAAACAACTCTACAAGAGTCATCAGTAAACATGGCACTTTAATCAGCAATAAGCTGCTAATACTGCAGTTGTTTATATTACTAACAGTTGAAATGAAAAGACAGATTAAACATGGTCTTATTTTTTCAACAGAATTCCCTCAGGTTTAGAAACAGCCTAAGAAATCTACACTGGCACAAAGCAAAGCTGAAGTGTAGGAGCATAGAAATGTATGATGAATTAAGGTTTTTATTGCATCATCTTCTAAGATTTGAATTTGGGAAATGGACTTGGAATCTTGGGCCTATAAAAGGCAGCAGTGATTTGCCAAACCCTGAAACTTGCACATCACATAATAGGAACTCAAACGTTAAAACTTCTGAAATAGTTGCACTTCGGTGCAGCGTGGCCCTTCAGAATCCACGAACAATGAATACCAATCCTTGCCAGACTCTGATGAAATAGACTTAAATTACCCTTATTTTGTAATTATGGGGAAAAGTGCACTGAGGGTCTATTTAGGGTCAGTGATAAGTAGATACAGCTTTGTGCTCTAAACAAAACCAAGCACACCAGTTTTTATCTCCCCTCTTTTACTGGCAGGTACTGTATTGACTACTAGAATTTTTCACAGGGTGTGAATTTGTATTTCTTTATATACAGTCTAAATTCCGTACAATAAAAAGGAGCAATTTCTTAAACTTGGTTCTTAAATCCCTACAAACGCTGTGACATAAGAAACTTCCTAAAATGTGACATACAACTGGGCTACTTTCTTTTTCCTAACCCCTCTCTCATCCCTGCTGTGTTTTCCTGGAGCTGTCACCATTCCTGCCTGCTGGCTCTGTCCCCTTGGGAGGAGTTTGCTGGAGCTGAAATGAGTCCAAGTCCTTGTTCTCCCCGCTGCCACCCCAGGGTGTTGATGGGCAGCTCTGCCATTCCAGCTCCTCTTCCTGCACCATTTCCCAGTCACAGTTTGGTTTTCCACACTAGGACAGAAAGGGAGATCTGGGGAAAGAAATCATCTTACTGTGGGAGCACTACAGGCTCAAAGTGCTCTTTGGGAGTTGACTGAGTGCTGGTGGGTAACTGTGCAGGAACTTTGGGACTGGTTTAGAGTTGTCACGTTGCTCACTGGATTTAGAACATAGGCTGATTCTCTAATCTTACAGGACCTTTATAAATTTCACAGGAATAACGAACACAGCCTGCAGGAAAAAGTCAAAATACCTGACTCTTCATCTGCTTCCTTAAGCATTTATGTCACATATTTTCCTTTCCATAGCTCTCCAAATGCCAGGATAGTTCAGGATGACATTGATTATTTTCTTCATTAGTTTTTTTGGTGCTGTTTTTGGGGAGGATTTTTGGTGTTATCCAGGTGGATGCACACACACTGAGTTTTGACTTTGGTATGGGAGCTCGGTGTTGGGAAGATTACCCATCAATTTTTGTAGCTGTAGCCATTTTATTTATTTGATTTGTCTGAACTCTACTTGTTAATGTTTTTAGAACAAAACAATATTGGAGGAAAGGCTGATGTTCCAGGGGCCTTTCAGGAAACACAGAATTTACCATAAGAACCAGGTCACAGCTTGCTCTGTGTGTAAAAATAAATTGAAAGAGGACAGTTCATTATTTTAGCACTTGCCATGTTTTCCTTTGATCTTTCTCCAAAGCTTGCAGTGCTGTACATGGAGTATTCAGCTTTAAGGAGAGAAGCAAGTAGTTTTTACTACAGAAAAAACGTACAGTTAAAAAATAGTCAATTTTTAAATTAATCACAACATGCATTCTAGAAAGCAGAACACAAATTACATGCTAGAAATAAAAACTGGTTTTTGGTGTAAATTTATGTGATACAGTTTTAAAATTCTTTCAGAGTGAACTAAGGCTAAGTCTGTAATTTGAGTGTGTTTGTAGTATCTCTGTGTTGGGAATTGAGATGTCAAATGGAGAGACATTCTATTTTTGTTCAATTAATATCACAGAGCATTACATCAAAGCAGTAAACTCCTCTTGTATCAACAGATGCAGCAGCCCTGAAGCCTATTTTCTCTCTTGTTACATTAGTGTTTAATTAAAGAAAACAACTAGTTGGAGGCAGTTACTTTCAGTGAAATGTAATGAAGATTTATTTTGTAAGTGACCTTCACTGTATTAGCTGAATCAGTAATCAGTAAAATTAATAGAATAATCAAATTATATACAAACTCATAAATCACTGTGAATGTGCTGTCAAAAACGCAGCTTTTAATATGTCCTATTGTTTCACAGCTGTATTAAAAATTGCAACTGCTGATTTCTGCCTCGATGGGGACTGAAATGGCATTTAAAGGCTGTGTATGATGGAGGGCTACCAGGCCAAAAATTTCCACAACTGTTAATTTAGCTGTAATATGATTTGATGTCACCGGGGCAAAGTTGAAGCCGAGTGCGGTGTTGTTGCTATCTTTCAGCAAAACTTGAATTATTGGTGGAGGCAGTCGCCAGTTAATTAGAGTAATATCAGTTTAAATGTCTGTCATTTAGGGTTAATGGTATCAAAGAGTTGCCTTGTACTTCAAGTGCAGTCAAATCATCTTGAATAGCCCATTGTATGAAAGTAATGCCAGCACTATGATTTTACCTCGTCATAATTTTTTGGGGTGCCATTTAGTTTAATATTTCAGTTTCTCTATTTAAATAATTTTGGCAAGTTCTTCCTAATTGTGTCATTTTTCATGCTAGGCTGTTTTAATAGGTGTTCTGGCTGTTTGTGATTGTTTAGCAACACAATCAAAATTCCTTTCCATTTTCATTTAAAAAGAGAAGTTTTCTGCTGGCCTATGAAAACAGGTCGTGCCCTCCTCCCCTGGATAGCAGGTTACTCTTGGAAAGAAGTAATTCACATTTTTGTGCAGCCAAGCAGCAAAGTTCTTTCAAAGCATGCTAGAAAAATAAAGTGCATATATCAAAACCCCCTGGCTGTAGTTGAAGTCAAAGGAAAACTGTAATTAACATTTCTAGCTAAGGAATCCCAGTTGTAGTTAAGTTAATAGCACTATTCTTACATGCAAGATATGAAATAAACTCCTCTGAGTTGGTTTGAAAGATCCTGATACCTGCTGTGTCAGGCAGGAAGCCGTGGATTGCAGCATTAGAGATAATAAACCCCAAGCTGTAGGTTCTCTAATAATTCTTCAGTGGATGTTTAACCTTTGTGTCGTCTTCAACAATCTCCAAACAGCCAAGGCTGGGATTTGTGGGATGTATCTCTGGTTTTCCATGAGTAGCAGGAGTGTTTTTAGGGAACTGGGTATTCCAGTGTGTCCCGTGGTGTGTGGTGGTGCTGACAGCTCCTTGGGCCGCTGCCCCGGGAGTGCAGACATGGGCTTGGGGACACTGCAGGCCCTGGCTGGGCTGCACCAGTCCTGCAGTTCAGAAGGGATTGTGGGACTGACTGTCTCTGAACTGGCTCATCTGACATCAGAATGACAAAATCAATGCCATTTCTGGAAGTCAGGTTTGCAAAGTGAAAGTTTTCAAGTTCGTCATTTGTGAAGATATCAAAATGCTTTCACTTCAAAATCACAGAATCCCAGGATGGTTTGGGTTGGATGGCACCTTAAAGCTCATTCAGTTCCAACCCCCTGCCATGGGCAGGGACACCTTCCACTGTCCCAGCTTGTTCCAAGCCCCGTTCAACCTGGCCTTGGACACTTCCAGGGATGGGGCAGCCACAGCTTCTCTGGGCACCCTGCGCCAGGGCCTCCCCACCCTGACAGGGATTTCTTCCATGTATGTAATCTAAACCTACCCTGCTTCAGTTTAAGGCTATTTCCCGTATCCTGTCCCTCCATCCCTTGCCCAAAGTCCCTCTCCAGCTCTCTTGAAGACCCTTTAGGCTCTGGAAGGGTCTCTAAGCTCTGCCTGGAGCCTTCCCTTCTCCAGGTGAACACCCCCAGCTCTCCCAGCCTGGCTCCAGCCCTGTGATAACTCAGTGGCCTGCTCTGGACTCCCAACAGCTCCACATCTTGCTTCTTTTGGGGGACCCATCCTGTCAGTAAATCAGTGTTACCAACGTGCTCAGTGCTACTCACACTGATTGCAGTGAGTTGTGCTGGAGTAACATCTGTGCCCCTGTGTTGCAGGCTGTGTGCTGTGTTTGGGGGGATCTACTGCCTCCGTCACGCCGTGCGCTGCCTGGTGCTGGACAGAGCCTCGGGACGGTAAGGGTGACACCAGGAACCTTCTGTTTATACACAAAACACAGGTGAAAAATGTCTTAAGTCAATTTAAAAAAAAATGATTCTTCAGAGATCCTCCTTGGTATTAATAACACATCAACCTTGATTAAAAGTAATTTGTGTATAGGTCCTCCAGAACAAGGAAAGTGGGTCTAGAATATAGAAACTAAATTAATTTCCCTGTGATATTACTACAGCTCCTGATCATCCAAGCTTGGAAGACAAATCATTTCAGCTGCCGGGGGGCTGGTGATGAGTGATGTTAGTTTTCCTTGTGGCCTTACCTACTCTAATTGATTTTCATCAGATGACAACAAAGCCCTCTGTTATTGCATTTTTAAAAATGGAGCTCACCTAAAGACTCATCAGATTAATCTTTGCTGATAATGCATGTCACTCCAAGAGAAAAGACTTTAATGAGTTTTTAGGTAGATTGTTGTCATAAACTATGCTGCCCTCTTATTCCAGAATAAATTCTTTTACAACAATATCAGGCCTGTAGGCAGGTTTAAAGTTGAGCTAAGAAAAATCAACCCGGAGTTTTTTCCATAGTGGCATTTTTCACACCTCTGTAAATTGTTGTATTTCTGTTATACACATTTTATCAGATATTAGTTTAACTGCAGACTTCGGCTCTCTTAAAAAGTCTGTTTGCAGTTTAGTTTCTATGATTGAAATGTTCAAGGTGTTTTGTAGAAAATTTAGAAAATTAATTTAGAAATAATGTAGTACCAGATTATTAGGAGAATGAGTAGTTAAATGATGGGGGTGGTGTGTTTACTTCCCAGTTGCTCTGCAATTCCTTGAGCACGGTCCTTGTAGCTGCATTTGTCACGACGTGGTCAAGTAGTAGCTGTTTTCCCTGAAATTGTATAAGCTCCAGATTTTATCTTTCTGCCAGTTCCTGAAGACTCTGGAGTTCACTGCACAGTTGTGGACTTTGAGATGTAAATGTGGTAGTATTTCCCATGATTCATATGCAAATTAAACCACGCCCCTTTCAGAAACTGTGGTTTATTTTAACGCTGATACTTGAACTGTTACTGTAGGAAGCTTTATATTCCAATAATCTTTAAATAGTTAAATTGCTCTTGCAGGGGGACAAAGCTTATAGTTGGTAGCAGCTTCCAAACCCCACTCTGTGCAGATTTTAACTGGTCAGTGGTACTGGTTGCCCCAGTTTCCAGCTTCTTTTGCACATCCCGAAGAGCTTTGAAATCAATGTTTTCTTTGTAAGGTCATATGTGTTCCAGAAACACTGGAGTGCTGCTTTTCCATTAACCTGCTTTATGTTTTGAATATAAGTTCCCCAGGATTCAACACAGGTGCCAAGTGCTCTTTTTTTAGGCTTTTAGGCTGCTTTTGTGGTTCACATGTGCCATTTTAAAATAATAGATTTTTGAGGAGCAGAATTACTGAAATACTTTAAAAAATTTTACCAGACTTTCATTATTCCCAAAACACTGAGCTTCTAATAATGCCATTATCTGATGGTGAATATGAAGAAGCACAACACATCCAGGATATCCATTTCCTTTATCTTCTGTTTTGTTCTTGCTGTTATCTCCTTCCTCACTGTGTATTCCCTCCCTGCACCAGCTTGTATTTCCTCTTGACTTTGGGCTTCAGTGTTTTGCCTAATAAAAATCAGCTATCAAGTTGTTAATGAGGCTATTTATGAGTTACTGAGCTTTTGAGTCAACAGACCATTAATAGTAATTGGTGAGAGGCAAATTCATATCTGGTTGTCAGTAGAGCTGGCTGTGTGCTTGCAGAGGCAGCTTCCAGGTTACAAATGGCTCCCAGTCAGCACTGCAGAAATGCCTTGTGCACTGGTCATTACCAGTTTATAGCCCCTCCACAGCTCTGCAGCCTTCAGCCATGCCTTAGGCAGTGATTTTCTCTCTATTTTTAATATTCCTGGTTTAATACCAGTAAGGAAAATATATACTTCTATCTACAGCCTTGATTTTCTTCTAAAACTTTCAGGTTAGAGTTTAATTAAAAGTCTCTAAATATCACCAAAGTTTATTCCAACTTTTTTCTACACATGGCTAACATTGCTTTTTCACATTTTCATATCCATACCTGTATATACAGAGAACAGTAAATTTCATACCCAGCTGAACAATTATTTTTATCCTTTTTCTATAGTCCTTTTTATAGTTTATGAAAATAAGATTCAGGCAAGACAAGGTGAAAAAACAGAAATTTTAGACATCCCTATTTTAAGGTTTTAGTAATGTACTTGAAAATATCTGGTTTTTATGTATTGTACCAGATCTGTTTTAATAAGTTTGCAGAACATCCTGAGTTCTTGGTAGAACTGTGATGCTCTGTTAGAAAATAAAAACCACATCATATTTCTGAGATTGAGGAAAAGAGCACATTGAATGTATAAATGTTAATTTTGTTGCTTTTCTCTGTGTTTATTGTACATCACTTTTTTGGGTACATAAAAAATTTCATCATAATGGTAGGCATTTTATATTGATCACACTTCACATATGTCTCCAATTACATAATTCTGCCTCAAAATGGAAGAGATGTGATAAATGGACATTTATACATCTGTGATAAAAAGATAGAGCAAACAGCCAGTAATTTACATATCTGCTGAAATACTGCAGACTGGCTTTGTCAGTGCTGCTGAGTCCATTTCAAGGATGTCGCCCTTAGTCCATTAGTTTGGATAATGAGCCCTATAAAGTACATTTATAACTCGTGGCACTGCAAGGAGATGGATTCTAATTTTCATCCTTTTATCCAGACACATTGAAAGAAGGTCAATGGAGGGTTCGCTGTGATTCATTGTCGCAACACAGATCAGATGACAGAGACCTGATAATGTCAGTGCAGGAGTGTTTGCTGCATTTGGAAGCACTACTTGAAAGAAATTTTCTCAGCATCACCCTTTGAAGTAAAGTGGGACTGAAATTAAAAGCTCTCTCTCTCTCTTGGTTTAAAATCTTATCACACATATGACCTGCTGCTATTCCTGAACAAAGGAGAGGAAACAACACTTAGCAGGAAAATAAAACGTGTCGTTGCTTCTGCTGGCTTTGAGTGATGCAACATGACATTTAATCAACCTTTCCCCTTCCATAATGTTTGGGGGGTGGCAGGGAAATTGTTTCATAAACAATAAGAAAGGTTATAATTAGAAATGAACTGCAGCAGCTCGACTTCCTTGTTTATTTGCAGTTATTCAAATGAGAGCTTGAGAATGAAATCAATGGGGTTAACAGTTAGGAAAAACTTGTTAAAGTTGCAAGTGAAACACGTTGGATGGAATTTGAAACTGAAGAATGTTAGATGTTAAATAGTGCTCGTACTGCTGTCAAGGTACCTGTTGAATTTGAATATAGGAATATATGCAGGGCCAGATGCCTGTGAGGGCAGCATAAGAAGTTAGTGTTACAAAACCACGTTTCATAGTCTTAAACCTCTTACATATATAGATGAGGCTTGTGTGTGCACCCCTTTTCATTTCTCTTCTCAGGTTATAGGAACAACTGGTTTACCAGAACTAGTGGGAGCTGATTGCTAGTACCTGTTTAGGTTTGGGTTTATAGATCATTTTAATCACAGAAGCTGGCAAATAGCTTTAACTTACAGAAATGTTGTTTATTCCTAAGGCATAACTTGCATGTCAGATATTCCACAGATAAGCTGCACTATGATAAAACACAAGTAAATCTGTACATGATCTCTGTCTCAGGCATTGTGTTCCTTTGGGTGTTTCCCTGTGCATGCACATGTGTGTAAGTGTGTGTGAGAAAATGCACTGGTTTAAGTCCTGCATGTTAAATTGTTGACACATTGATAAAGTCATTCAGAAGAATTTAATTTTTAAAAAAGGTAATTTTCATACCCCAAGAAAAAGTTAAGTCAAGCTAATTTGCTTTATTTATTTATACAGTAAATGTTCTGGTAGTGTAGAAGAGAACACAGATCATGGATATAGAATCAGCAGTAGAGGTTGCTTTAGTGAGTATCTGTGTGCAGCCTTCTTTTTCTTTGTCTCATATATATGATGTAGCTTCATATGTCATATATAAGTCTGAAGTTTGATCTTTCATAGAGAATTTTCCTCCTTAAAATATGCAATTTGTATTCTCATTTAAGCTCACTGAAAAGGTTCATTTCTGTGGTTTGCATTTCTGTCCCACTTCTATTTCTGTCCCTGTTCTATGGAGAACGTTTGTGTTGTTCTTAAAACACCAGGACTTAGTTAATCCCTTTGTGTGTGACTTAGAGATAAGGATGTATTTAGTCACAAATAGAGCAACTCACTCTTGGAACAGTCTGATGCACTCATTTGTCAGGGGTCTTTTCCTAAATCTCATAAGTTAATTTGCTATTTAATTTGTCAAATATTATTGTCAAAATAAACTTGATTTTGGTAAAGGTGTCTGACTGAGAAAGAAACCCCGCTGTCATATGTTAGCACCTACAAAATAATTCACAGTTTCATTTTTTTAGATATTATCAGGTAAGAAATGTACAGCTAAATGCCAGTGTTGTAAGCTTATATTTTCTGTAAAAAGTGGCCAGTTTATTAAAGTTGGGATATCATTATCTGTATTGGCATTGCATGTGGAAAACTCCATATACCAGGTGGAACGTGTCAGTCTTGGATTTAGTGATCAGTTGAATTCGTTTAGGGGTTCACATGTTCAAGAAATACATAGCTAAATTAATTGAAAAATATAAATATTGTGCTGTATCACTCAATTTTAACTACTTATGCATGCTTTTGTTACCTTACATCCAAATTTCTTACTGTGGTTTGTTTTTGTTAAACAGGTGCAAAGCTATTGTGGATCATTTTGGACAAAGAATAAGTGCCAACTATTTTATTGTGGAAGATAGTTACCTCTCAGAGAGCACATGCACAAATGTGTGTTACAGGTATGTGGTAGAACAGAAAACACAGTTAATTTCTTTAAATAATGGTGTGTAAAGTACCCTGCAAGTTAAACTGAGGAGCCTCTTGTCCACTCCTTTATTTTTGCAGTACAGTTCAGTTCTGTTCAAAGTATTTCTCTTCTGTTAACTGGAGGATATCCTGTGTACTTTCTATATTCAGGTTTTCTTCAATTGTCATTGAAATCATAGTCCCTTTTCCATATAAAAAATCCAGGAGCTCTAAATGTGTTAGGAATTCCATATTTGCTAAAACGTGTTTGGAAGGTGAAGGTGCCACTTGCTGTCCTGGCTTTAAATTCCTTCAGCTTTAGGCGAGTACTGAATGTCATTGTTTCTGATTTGATTGTTGTTGCCAAAAGCACTGGGCATGCCCCTGGCCTCAGAACAGAGCAGGTGAGGATCAGCAAAGCTGTGCAGGGAGGGCAGAGCAGAAATAACCCTGGGCCCTGCAGGAGCACAAACTGCAGGTGATGAATGAGCCCCACCCTGCTGCATTTCCCCTTCGTCCCAAGGCTCCTGTGCTCTTTGGAGCGTCACAAGTCCTTAATGTGCTGCTGCTAATCTCGATCAAATAGGCAAAAAAACTTTTTAAAAGAACAGAAGGGAGCTGTTTGATACAACTGCTCTGACTCATTTATTCGTTACCTATTTTGGTCATTGAAAATACTACACTGATGTTCCAGATGTGTTTCTGCTTCAGCAACAGGCAAAATATCTCACGAAGACTCATAGTAATAAAGATTATATAGTGAAATAGCCCTGGTATTACCAAAACTATGATTCTAAATTGCTATTTTTTACATTTTTGTTTTCATTTTGCATAATTACATTTATTATATAATTATTTTTACATCATTCTTGTATTTAATTGTAGGCAGATCTCCAGGGCAGTGCTCATTACAGATCAGTCTGTACTGAACACAGACTCAGAGCAGCAGGTACACACCAATTCTGTATCACTTGTCCCTTTGTGTATTGCATCTGTTAATATTTCGTTGTTGGTAGGAATTAATTGATTAATTCAATTTTGTTTGTGATTGAATCAAGATCTTTAGTCAGCTCTCTGTACTGTGATTGTTTAATTTGTTTTAGTGTCTATAAAACTATTACAAATTTTAGTTTAGTTTAGTTCAATGACTGCGATTTTCCTGTTTGGCTCACACTGTAATTAATAGAGTTTCTAAGATACTGTCTTTAATTTTAATTTTGCTTGCTTTTTAATAAATTCTTACCCTTAATATTCCATTAATTATTTATCTTGTCTAAACTTTGTTCAAAGTTCCTTTGTTTTTTTTAAACATTCCTTTTTGCTGTTTGAAGTTCTCATTGTACACTTTCAGACTCTTCTTTGGATCTGCTTTGTCAGTCTTTGCAGTCCTTAATTTTAGAGGGTATTAATCAGTGTTGTGTTTCTTCTGTCCTAATAAACCAAACTGTGGAACTGTCTGCAGTTCCTTTCCACCTTTAGTGAGGACTGTGCTGGTTTGATTGTGAGGATTGATCCTCCAGGACACTCACTCAGCTTTCCCACAAGCTCTGCTTTCTGCTCCCCAGGTTTCCATCCTGACAGTGCCTCCCCTGGAAGTGGGCAAAGCAGCAGTTTGTGTCATTGAGCTGTGTTCCTCCACCATGACGTGCATGAAGGACACCTGTAAGTAAAGGAGATTTTCCCTGTGGCTCTGTGAGCTCTGGAACAGAGCTGGAAATCTCCGCGTGTTGTTCCTCTGTCACACAGAACACAGGGAGCAGTGCCTTCCTGCCATCCTGGGGCTTCATGGACTCATTCTCACTTACACAGGAATGAATCCTCCTTCAGGAGATAAAAATAGTATTCCAAAGCACAGGGATCTTACTGGTAATTTGTCATTTGGTTCTTTTGAAAATGGGCTCCCTTAGCTGAACTGTTAAATGGAAATACCTGAAATTCACTGTATTTGGGAGCTTTTTATCTTCTGAAAGGATTCTGTTGTTGGTATTTTATGTGAACTTGAAATCGATGAGCAATAAAATGTTCATTTTGGATATTTATTAGAATAGAATTAGAGGTTATCTTACCTAATTCTTTTTAACAAGAAATAAGTAGCTGTAATAATAACCAATTTATTTTGCTGTTAAATAGGCTTGAACTAAGTTCTTTGCTTATGAAAGAGGAGTGAAGTAAATGATTAAATTATGCAAAGATATATTTCCTACTAAAATAATAGTAAAAAAATATAAGCTTGTAACTAATTGAAAACTTAGTGCTATAAAGCATATTGTTAATATTTATCATTTAAATAGCTGATTTCTTTTTATTAAGGGTTCACAAAATATATATAGCAGGAAGTGAAACTAATGAAGGATTGATGTTCCATAGATCTAAAGTATTAGTTTCAAGAGAATTTTTACGGTGCTGAAATATTAAGGTTTCTGTTATTTACTTTTCTCGATAAATTCCTTTCATTTCAGAAGAGAAGGTACTGCCTTCCTTAATGAAATTTGTCTTCATATATTGAAATAATAAAGTTCTATATTAGGCATAGCTGAGTTCCAGTTATGGGATATATTTCATAATTTTTTTAAAAACTTTTACATCATTATCTGTAAATGGGTTTTAACCTGACTGATTTCTCCTTGGAACAATTATTTAAGATAAGTATACAAATACATCTACTCTTTGATCACACTGCACAAATGACAGGCACATCATCTGTATTGCCACTTGAGTGGAACCAAACTCCTTCACTTGCCCTAAAAATGGAGACTGTAATGATGAAATCAGGAACTGAACTCATCGTTCTTCTTGCTGGGAGAATTACTTGAAGACAAATGTTGGCAACCACTGTAACTAATGCAGTTATACCTGAGTAAATCAAATATAATCAAAATATATACTGATGACTGTGACTCATAACCATAACCTTAAAGATAATAAAAAAGATTTTATAGAAAGTAAATGATGTGAACTTTAGTGATTTATGGCTGGGTTTTTTGAGGAAAGAATAGATTATATTACAGTGTTTGGGATTGGAAGCATCAAGTTAAGGTTAGGGGAAGACTTTGATTATCACCACCCTTTTCCTTTTACTTATTTTAGTACATATTCCTTCAGACAGAAGGTTTGGTTTGGGTTGAATAAAAAAATGAATATTAATGTTTGAATAGAATCTGTATGTGTGCAACCTGAAAGGAGAGGAGCATGAAGGGTTAAATTTCTGTTGCTCATGGAACCAGGGTCAAGGGCTGTGTGAGGTACAGGAAAATAATGACAACAAACACAGCCAGGCTTGAGACAGAACAGAGAAAAATGTCATCTAGATTTAAAATAATACCAGAGCTCTGCCATGCTTATAAATGGATCAGAAATCTACAGTAATAAAGAAAAAACTAATCAGCTTAAACTTCATACAAAGTTACATTAAATTTCTTCATGATTCTCTGGTGGACACTTCTCTGGTGAGAAGTTTCCAGGAGCAAATGAGTCCATTAAGGTGGTTTTATGAAAAGCTTTAAGGTGAGGCTTTTAAATATGTGAATGAATGGGTGAAAAATCAGGTGGGGTAAAGCAGCTGGGTCTGTGTCTGACCAGAGGCCCTTGGGACAGAAAAGGGTCAGGAGCTGCATCAAGTGATCCTCTAAGGAGGCAGCAACTGCAGGAGTTTGCAAAACAGAACAAGTAAAGGAACAGTTCAGCAATAGTTCCTCCCATCTAAGAAGTGGATGAATAAAATGTTGTACAAGGGATTGCACAGCCATGGTGTACATCACAGAAGTCACTTAGAGAGAATTCTGTGCATACACTGTATGTCCGTAGTACAGCACTGCCCTGGCTTAAAGGAAGTGATTTTATGAAGAATTGTGATTTCTAAAAGCCTGCTGTGCTTTATAAAAAGTGTAAATGTTGTTTAGATATCTGTGTATTGGTGATTGGAATTAGTTTGTGTTCTCTTTTCACAGATTTAGTCCATTTAACCTGTCCATCAACTAAAACTGCAAGGGAAGATTTAGAGCCTGTTGTACAGAAGTTATTTAATCTAAATACAGAAAAAGGTAAAAATAAATAAATTAGGTATTATGGTATTATTTTACATAAATATAATTTACCCTTGTAACTAAAGTATGTGTTCCTGACTTCTTCAGCTGTGGTTTAACTTCAGTATCCAAGGACATGACCGTAAGTGTCCGGGACTTTTTTAGTTTTCACACTTTCTTTTTTCCATGAACCATATTTGGTGTTGAGCACATCCTTGAAAGGTGCAGTAGTGAAATGAAATATTTGTGAAGCTGTTTTTTAACACTGTCCTGGTTTTAGTGATTTCTGTCACCTGGGTATCCCTTATAAAAGTTACCAAAACCCCAAAAGTCAGGGATCTGTCTTTCTCCTCCAGCTGCCAGGTGTGCTCGGTGCTGGAAGCTGCTTGGGTTGCTTTTGCCTCCTCTTATTCTCAGGCTGTTGCTCAACCTCTTGTCTTCAAGTGTTTCCTTGTTTGCTGTTTGAATTGGAATTCTCTGGATTCTGCTGTAAGCAGTGGAAGCATAAAGTTGTTCTGTATTGTTACCACAAAGAGATTTCCAATAATGAGCTCCTTGGCCCTAAATTCAAGGAAACCTTGCCAGCTACTTCCAGGACCTTTGGCCTTGAGATGGACAGCTCCACACCTCAGAAGAAAGCAGCTGCTGATGGAGCAGTTGCTGCCTGGAAGGAAATTGTTCCTAGAATACTTGGGCTAATTCCACAAAAGTTTTTGAAATTTAATCCTGAGATCTTGAATTTAATCATATTTGTGGTGGATGCTCACAGAGTAGGCAGTGTGCATATGGGAGATGCTGCTGTGTTCTAACCCTGGCAAAAGCATTTTAAATACAGTGTGCCCATGCTGCAAGGCTGTAAATCACAGTTCTTCTGAGAGAAAACAATGCTCAGCCCTCAGTGACAGGGGTTTTGTTGGTATAAATGCAAGTTATTAAGATATGGGAGTACTTTATAATATTCGTAATTGGTTTGCTTGTAATATGTGGAAAACAACTTGGGTTTGTAAATAGAAAACTTTATTAGACTGGAGAGTTGGAAACATTTCTCATTTGCATGTTTGTTAATTTAAAGCCTGCTCATTTTCAACTTTTAATATTTAACTTGTATCTCCAATTTTCAAGACAGTGCCATGTGTTTCAGAGACTTGGTGAAGAGAAGATCAGCTTAGTGTCTTCTAATCATTTGGGGAGGGGTAGCATTAATCTTAATGTTTAAAGTGATCCAGTTCCGAAATGATAGATTGTTTAGAAGCTGACTGAAATTCTTCTGTAGGAACTCTGTGATCATAGGGGTCCTCAGGTGCACTGAGGCACTGAAAAGCCAGTTTTCCCTGACACATAGGCCTTTTTATCATCAGGATGAGGTAGTGGTCGTATTTTAATTAAAATGTCAGAACAAATACTGTTGGAGTTATTGAAAATGAATCACCAGATAAAGTGAGCACTGGGCCATGGCAGGTCAAAGAGGCAAAGTCACCTGGAGAAGAGGACTCCATTCATTTTCCTGCCTAAATGAGGAAGAAGTAACTTTTATGAGCAATGTGAACTTTTAAATATATTAAAGAGCATCTTGCCCTGTATTAAGGCTCAGACTTTCACAGGCTGATGAATTTAATTTATATTTCAAACTGTTCAGTGTGGGTAGCACCTATTTTTTTTTAACTATTTGACAGTTATAGAAAGATACTGAAGGAATAGCATAGATTTATCTCTTTTTTTGTAATTCAACTGCTTTAAAATACTGTTTTGAATGCCATAGTTATCAAGAAGTTTCTTCGTTGGAAAGAAGTAAATCTCACAAGGTCTTTTACAAGCTTCATTTATTTTAAAGGAGGTAAAATACAAGAAAGGGGACAGCAAATATTCCAAACAAATAGTATCTATTAAGCTCCAAATCTGTGTTGTGTATTCTTCCCTTGCATTCTGCACTGTTGAAAAGTGACCTTCATCTTCCCAGAGGTTTTCCTGCCTGTGTGCAGAGGGATTATAGGCATGTGCAAAGTACTGCAGGAAGGGACAGACTATGAGCAAGGAACTTGAGTTTGTGATGATTTTGTATTCATGATGAATATAGTGGCACAGTACAACCCTCAGTAAGTGAAGATAAATTCAAATTAGTGATTTCTTTTCATTTAGCAGCACTGCCACAATTAGAGATTCTCGGTACAAAGAAAAACTATGAAATGAGAGGGGAAGAAATGACCCATCAGAAATATCTGTGCACAGGGAGTGCAATGCCTTCGAGTTGGCAGAATCCAGAGAGGACTTGCTCAGTCTGTCATGTGCTCTGGGAGTTTATCCTCAGTGAAGGAGATAATGTGAGAGGTGTTAAATTTAGAGCAGTGCTTGTAGTGATAACTGCTGCTGGTGTGGTGCAGGGTGTGCAGAGTAAGTGGAGTTTGCATAGCTGTGGTTGGAAAGGAAAGGAAAAGTATGATGAAGGAGAATCTCAGAAAGTTAAGTAATTGGCTGTTTGAAGAACAAAAATACTTTATTACAGTAACGCCATGTTAAAAAGTTGATTTCCAGTATGCTAGATTACATATTTACCTTATCACACACCAACACTGATTACTGCAAACACTCCTTTTCCTTTTCAGAGACTGGAAATGAAGAACGAGAGAAACCCAGAGTCCTCTGGGCAGTGTACTTCAACATGAGAGATTCTTCAGGCATTGAGAAGAGTTCCTATGCTGGCTTACCCTCCAACGTTTATGTCTGCTCTGGGCCAGACTCTGCTTTAGGAAACGACTGTGCTGTCAAACAGGTTGGGCACAGCAGATTTTGGCTGCAGAACTTTAATTTTGAAGACATAAGTCCAATACAGTCTGGGTTACAGGGTTATTCTACTTTATGAATATACGTGAGAACTTTGCAAAATTATAAAGCTAGGTAGGTGTAGAGATCAGGAAACAGCCACAGTCTTTCACCTGGAAGGTAGAGGAGGAGGTGCAGTACAAATCAAAGCCAGAAAATCCTGTCTGCAGTTCAAGTTGGAAGGATCACCAAAGAAGTTTAATACTTGCAGGACATAGTCACAAACAAAGACTTACTGGGGAAAAAACCCAACATAGTTCCTAATGTGGTAGATTAGGCCTCCTGCCTCAGTTTACCTTCTCTTTGCCTTGGTATCACTGTAATTCAGAATTTTCCTTTCAGAGATCCCGTGGATAAGGAAGGTACAAATTCTGAGGCAGATCCACCCCAACAGCCCCTGTGGTGTCAGGGCACTTTCAGAGACAGGAGAGCACTTCACAGCTTCGGAGGATTAAGTGTCACTAGGCATTTTTAAAGGTGTGTTTTTAATGGCCATGTTCAGACAATGTGCATGCCATCTTCTAACCAGTTGCAGGATTTTTTATGACTAAGTCATAAACCTCTTAAAAATAAGATTTTGGAGTGGAAAAGCTGACATAGCCTGAACTGCAGGGTCAGAACAGTGTCATTAAGGGCTAATAGTATCTTTCATTTTGCTTTACAAGGCAATAATTTGCCTCCCAGAGGGATAAAGAACTGTAAAAACAAAAAATAATGCAAGACAATTATTATGGTAGCAGTTTTAAATTGTAAATGTGTTCCTTTCTAAGTCTGATTTTTTCAAACTGTTGTTTAAAACAGGGTATGTTGAAAACTGATTAAATACACTTTAAACCCACCTATTTCTGATTCTGATAGCCACCTTTTCTAACATTCAGGTTTGTCTTCCCTTAAGAGCTTTTTTTCTTACCAGTGAAGAATGGTGGGATAGATCAGGCCCGGTTCTAGGTGCTGTAGTTCAGCCTTTGTGTTCAATCTGTTGGCCATCAGTGAGAGAGATGCTAAGCAGATCTCAGAGGAGGAACCATCAAGAGCCTAAATCACTGCCTTTTGGACAAAAATAGAGGCTGCATTTTTTTGAACCTGATTTAAATTTTGAAACAAATGGTCACAAGTTAAAATGGAAAATATGACAGTGTAAACATATTTCTAATTCAAAGTCATATGTGAGAGCAGAGTGAAGAATAGGCTGAAGATGAAGCACAAATCACACCGTGCAGGGACCTTGTAGACAAGTGGAGGAGGGAAATAGCTGTAAGTTGGTGGTGTGTCTTCCACTCCCAAATCACTCTCATCCTTCTGGGAATGGGATGGCAATCTTCAAACAGGAGATACTTGCAAACTCATGGATCAGAACAGTTTTAAAAAACCCCAAAACCCAGTGGGTATATTAGTCTTGAAGATAGCTTGGAAAATTATATCTGATTTCTCTAATAATTTTGGGATTAGTGTTTTAGTGATACTTGCTGTGATTATTTCTCCATTCCCATTGGTATTACTGAATTCTGTGTGTCATGCTGTGTAATTGCACTGCTGATACATTATTGGGAAGGCAGAGCCACAGCTCTTATAGACAACTCTGCATCTACACCTCATATACAAATTACTGCACTCTTGTTTTATTGTAATTCGGTGTTCAGTTCCTGGTGTGATACTGAATTAATGTTGATGGTTGCATTTACTTGCCCTGAGGATAGGCTAAATGGAATGAAGATGCCATCCTTTCAAACTCTGTATGTGTAGATCCAGTAAAGCATCTGGCTTCCAGTTTTCTGTTTTCATTGCTGCAACCTGACATGAATTATTATGAGCTAAAGTAATATATTCCCTGACATATTTCAGACTTCTGAGGCATCTTCATGGTCATGAGAGGATGTACTAAAACTGCCAGGCCAATATTTGTCCTTTAACCTGTTTATTTTCTATATCTGGAAGGATTTCAGAGTTAATCAAGTGTTGTTAGTTCAGTAGTGGTCCCTGTAGAAGTTGCTGTGAAGGCCCACACGGTTTATCCACAGGTTACAGTAAAACAGGAACAGAATTGAGTTTTATTCAACTTCAGCTATTGGAGTTTCTGTGCAAGGGCTTTACATGCCTATGTCTTAATGCTGGATTCAGCTGGACACACACTTCTCTTACTACTAAATATTGAAGGCACTGTTATCTGCCTTAATTACTTTAAATATCAAAGTGTTATAATGAGAGTCATTAAATTGTTATTGTTTATTCTGTATTGCTTCAGCTGGATAAGGTTAACTTAAAAACTTGGTAGACCTGAAAGTGCTCTATACCATTAAATTGTGAAGTTACAATCAGTGTCATGATGTCCTACATAACATGCTGAGAATTTCTTCCCATGTTGAACCTCGTAATTGTTTGACCATTTTTGGAGTGGATATTTGCTGACTGATTGGACTGAATAATTGTTGAGAACTGCATGGGAAATGTTTGTCTGCTCTAATTTTTCGTATATTTAGTTCAAAACATGATATCTTCCCTCAGTATTCCATTAAATACAATAATAGTTGAAGTGTATTTTTGGAGTAGCAAGGACAAGTGCAGACTTGAATTTAAAACTTTTACATTCAAAAAGTTAAACCCCAGCTTTTTAGGGTGTTGTACCCCCTTGCTCCCCAGACTTACTAGGCAAGGCTTTCAAATGACAAAACCGTGGTTTTGAAGTAGAGAACAGAACTGTCCATTTTTTCCTATACTAATATAAAAAGTTGTGAACAGTTTTGCATGGGTATGGAAGAGTAAAATTTAGGAAGGAGAATGAAAAATGAAATTGAACTGAGAGCAGACAGGGTCATTTAAGCAGTTAATAATGGAGTCCTGCATCCAGTGCTGCTGATGGAAAGCCAGTGCTGGTGGGCAGTGGAGTTCATCACAGAGAGCTGTTGGGTACAAGCTCCGTGATGGATTCATCTGAGAGCAGTTCTCTCTTGTCCAGGATTCCACGTGGTGTAATGGGCCTTTGCAGGTGGCACCAAGTGACCCCTGTCAGCTTGGCAGGGCAGGGCCTGGAGCAGGAGGAATAGCAAGATGAAATGCATTCCTGCCTGTGTGGGAGCTCTCATCACAGGCTGCCTTTGGGGGACAGGTTACTGAGCAGACAAATGCAAAGGGAATATTCCTCTGCCTTTTAGAAACCCAAACCGTGGTCTCCTTCAGGTGTCTGGGTTTGCCTTGGAAGCTCAAGGAGCTGGAAGAGGAAGCCTTGATGGAAATGTGGAGGGCATGTGGATGCAGTAAATAAATTCCCAAAGTCTCAGGCTTCTTTTATTTTTAATTTATTTATAAGATAACCTTATAGATGGGTTATTTGTACAAGTACATGTAAAAGTTTTTAACACTAGTTAATAGAGCTTCTTGCATTCTTGTGGGGTTTTAATGGATTTTTGGCCTCCTTTGTTTGTATAAAATTTCTGGTTCTCTGGAATCCTAAGATTGTATTTCTTCGGTTCTTTTTTCTCCTAGATTTTGTAGTTGTGTTCTCCACGTTGTAATAACAACCACACTGGTGTTCCAAGAACATGTTTCTTTTTAATATCTTCCATTGCAGTGGCCAAAAAACTTGTGTGTATTTAATTTCTAAACCTTGATGGCATGAAGAGCAAGTGCCATTGTAAATTAATTCCTTGGACTAGATCTGTCTTTTAATCTAAAATGCAGTTCTTTTCACACACAGTTCTGTGTGCACACAGGTCTGTGCATGTAATACCTTGGAATTATAGACAGGAGTTTTTAACAAACTACAAACATATTTGGATATATTTTCAGTGGTAATATTCCACTGGATGAGAACATTTCTCAGCTGAGCTATGTTTAAGCTGTTCAGAAAAAGAGAAATTAAGATTCTTCTGCTATTTTTAAATTTAAGAAGGAAACCCATACAGCCATGGTATGGATTGTGTGTATGTACAATTCCCTGGGTTTCCTTGTTAGGTGAAATGGATCCCTCTCTCTGGAAAGAGGCAAGGTGTTTCCCATGCTTTGCCTTGGACTGCAACTAGGGATAGTTTTATAGTGGAAAAGATCAGTTGGCTTCCAAAAAAATCCTCTTTCTTGTTCTCAGTACAACATAGAACGACCAGCATTTTTTACAAAGCCCCATGCTGTGACTTCCCAGTAGAACAATGTAAAAAGATAAATTGCTTTTTCTCTTTCGAGGTCTGCGAGAAGGAATGGATTTCCCATGTGTTTACAATACTGTCAAAGTACTAAATCACTATTGATTTGAAAGAATGGAGGTTAATCTTAAATATCTGTAAAATATTGCCTCAGGGTGTTACATTTCAAGGTAAAGTTTGTTATTCTTCTTTTTCCTGAATAGGCTGAGACTATTTTCCGAGAAATGTTTCCAACAGAGGAATTTTGCCCACCGCCACCGAATCCAGAAGATATTATTTATGATGAAGATGAGATTGAGCCAGAAGAGGCTGGATTGAGTAATTCACCAGAGACAAAGCCTGACTCCTCAGCTGAGGAGAGCAGTAGTGGAGGTGGTGCTGCTGTTACAAAGGAAGAATGAATGAATGAATGAATGAATGAGTGAGTGAGTGAGTGAGTGAATGAATGAATGAACGAACAGTGTTCTCTTATTAGAAGAGGAGGTTGACCCAAACTAGGGCATAAGGGAGGAAGGGTAAGAAAAAGAGGTTTAAAACCCCCAGAGATGTGTTTTTTGCCATTGCCTTACTTTCCTTAGCTTGAATCATCTTTTTAAAGTAGTTTCATTGATAGCTGAGGTACTTCTAAACAGTCATAGGTCCGTCAGAATGAGGCATCTAAATTTAAAGTGCTAAAGTAGGATTCTTGATTTATTGAGATGATTTGGTTTTGTTTTACAACTTGGAAAGAATCCTCCGTCTTTTAAAGAGGCAACAAGTCAAAACTAAGCAAAAGAAAAAAGTGCAAGTTTGTTTACCAGTTAGAAGATGATTTTCTACTAAAAATCCTTGGATCTCTGCTAAGTAAACAGCTGAAGGTGAGGCTCACCATCTGTCCTTCACAGTGGTCTTAGGAATGGAATTTAAAGGCAATAATATTGACAGTTCTGGAGTGGCTTTATTGTATGGTTTTGAAACTGATGCCATAATCAAGTAGGAAATATAATCCAAAAGATGTTCCTCACATGGAACTATTTTACATCCAGTTTTTTTAATAAGATTTAAGAGATGACACATTTTCACTAGTGACTTCGTTTACTGGGGACAGGAAAATGGCAGAATTTAAACTTAATGCCAGATTTCCCAACAAAATTCAAAGTCATAAATGGAGCATTCCTGTTATTAGTTTCCCTGGATTTGTTGCACTGTTTGGGCCTTTAATAAGCCAATAGTTACTTTTTGAAGTTTGGAGTCTGAGAAATTTAAGTGACCATTAACTAAGGGGGTTTGTGGTGGAGAGAAGGTTCAACTGATAATTCCAAAGGTTTGTATTGATCCCAGTTAATAGGATTAAAATTAGTATGATAGCTGTAAACTATGCATTTTGTAATGATAAACCATGAAGCATTTATACAGTAAAATTTATTGAAGTATTTATAAACCTAGTTTGTATGAAAAAACTACAAAATGAGAAAGCTGTTGTAAATGACCATGTTAAACTTGCACTTCTTCTGAACCATGCTTGAAATCAGATATGAAAAATATTTATCATGTACTTAAAGATTTACTTTAAAATGCACACCCAGTAGATCAGTAGTATCTCTAGAGATCAGCAAGAGTTGATGAGTTGGGGTTTAAACTTCTTCATGAAGGTAGAGACGGTTCCAGCAGTGCTTAAATACTGTAAGTAAATAAAAAATGCCATTGAGTCATGAACATGGAGCACTGCCTGGCCTGCCACAGCCAGGCTGCTGCACAGTCCCGTGGTGCCGGTGCCTGCCTTGAAACTGGCTCCAGGCCAGAAAGGGTAATTTATTTATTTTTTTACAGCATAACTGATACTGTTCTCTTTGTCCTGCATCGTACCCACTGTCCAGTTTGCATTTCAGGGTTAGTGTTTGCACCCTTTGTTGGATAGGTACCAGTACGTGTGTGTCTGTGTGTGCAGAATCCCAAAGTCCTCAGAAAAACACGTGGCTGGAATGTTCCCAGTGTTCAACAACTGTAACCTCTGGATGCCTGTGACTGAGCAGTTATTTATATATATATATATTAATAAGCAGGCTGCCTCTCCATTTAGCTGTAATTTCCCTGTGTATTGGAAAGCATGAGTTTATGGTGATTGTATTTAACATCTACACATCTGTAAAAGAGCTAAGTGGAGGGACTCTGTTTGTCCCTCAGAAACAGGGATCTTAGTTGAATCTCTCATCTATGTTTACAAGGAAATCGCTTGATGAAAATTAAAGGTTTGCTTGCAAGTGCATTGTCCTGTGTTTTCTTTCCATTTTTTTTTTCCCAAAGAAAAGCAGTTCATTTTTAGCTGGGATTTCCTGAGAATTCTGTTGGCTGCTTTCAGCACAAGGATTCCTGTAATTGCCAATATGGGTACCTGTGATACCAGGTTTATCTAAGTTCATATCTGAGTGCTCTGTCCATGTGAAGCCAGGTTTGGAAATAGCACAAATTTGATTTCAGATCCGATGGAATGAGGTACAAGTTGGAGGCTATGGCTTTACACTACATTGATTGCTTAAAAACGGTTTTCATGTCTCTTTCATAGGGTGAATGGAAACATTAAATGTTTTTCCTATGGTACTTGAGTACCCAATAGCTCACTGGCAGGAGCAGTAGATCAGACTGTTGATCTTGGTATTTTACAGAAATCACACTCTGAACTGCATTTTGTTCTTTCTTTAAATGATGTAAGCATGCAAAGCGAGGGTTAGGCTTATTTGAAGTCGTTTTTAAGGCTTGTCATACAGGATGTATTCAAAAGATAACATGACTTTTTAAAAACTGGTAATTTATCTGTAGGATTATTAATAAATCAAGTTAAAGAAAGATAAGGTTAATTGAATTTTTAAACAAGTAGCTGTATTATCCTTCAAGCACCTTGGAGCTCATACAATATTCACACCTTTTTTTTCCTAAGGAGTGCTTTGATATGTTTGAATTCCTTTTTTAATGAGTACTTTCTTTTTAAGTTGGTTAATTGGATTAACCCTTAATATTCAAAGAGTGCATTTTATGCCATTTTCCCTTCTGTGGCATTGCCTTGGCTGTAGGACTGCAGGTGGTTACTGCTCCTTTGGAGGTATTTTCAGCCATGAAGCTGCTTCGTCTGCTTTTTCTGGTGATGATGATGCTTAGGGCCATTTGACAGGTAATCATTAGAACTTGGATCTTTGCAGACTATGGGGTCTTTTCTCCTATCATTGCAGGGGGATTTATGTGGGCAACTCCTATTAATGTTAATGGGACTTGCATGTGTAAATCCTCCTTGCATCAATGGGAAAATTGACCCCTGAAACAAAATATCTGCGTGTTAGACTTGCTGATTCAGAAACATCCAGGCACTGCCAGCTCCCGTGTGCAAATGGGCTGGAGCATGAGCTGTTTCACTGGAATGCTCTGGAGAGGATTGGGGGAATTTCCATGATTTTATCTTTTTATTTTATATTTTCCATAGACTGATTCTTGTCAGAGTTCCCCCACTGATTCTCTTTATATAGCTGAGAAATGCAATTTCCCATTCCATTCTGAGGAGGTTGCACAGCTCCTTGGTTTGGATCTCATTTTATTTTAGCCCCGTCTCTTCTCCCCTCTAAATCTTTTTTCATCAGCAGTGTGAGTTGCAACAGCTTAATTTCAATTATAATTTGCTAGTGATGTATTGATTAATGACAAGTCAGAAGTATTAATGTACTGTTTTCACACAATAAGAGACTGGGTCACTTACAATCCATAATCTCTTCTGGAAAAAGGATGGAATTAATTTCCTCAACACTCATATGTGCTTCAATACCTTGGCAGTACAAATGAGAATTACATTTTTTATCTGTGGATAAGTTTATTCATTCTGTATTGTGTATGTTGTTGCTCACTCAGTTACTACTGTAGATATTTTATATAATCTCTGCAGTGCATTTTTTGGTTTTAATTATCTGGTGGTTTTATGTCAGTAGCAAGTCATCCCTTGGATGTAAAAAGTCTGGTGTGGAACTACCCTAAACTGCTCCAGAGATCTCCCCTGGCTTTTCTGCCATAGTGAGTGCTCTCCTCAGCCATTAATTATCAATAATTCTGCAGATTCTGGTGGGTTGTCTTCTGTTTGTGTCCTTTTTTAATTCTTTCGGAGGATTTTGTGCCTGCCATTAATGCACTTGCTAATTTTCCAACAAGGGGAGCAATTTGCTGAGATCACATAATGAAAGAATTGATCTGTGTGTGTGTCTACAGTTCCTAACACCTCTCCTCTAATGTGTATATATATGTGTATTGTATGGCAGAATTACTAATTCATGGAAGTTTATCACTTAAACTTTTGTAGAAACCAACCACTATAGAATGTCCAAAAGTCAGAATTACCTGCATTGCCAAAATTGTCAAAAATACGTGGGAGAGTTGTGGTGGCAGAGCAGTTGCCTGCATTCCTTGGGTGAGTAATAATGCCAAGTATCTGTGGTAAATGTAGAAGTGGTTGTGACACTGGAAGTTTGAGACACTGATACAAAACATTCATTTATTGCAACCCAGTTTAACAGTAAGCTTGCTGCAGTGATCAGATGGAAATGTTAGCTTAGGTAATGATTTAAAGAACTTTTTTAATATGATGAGAAGTTGGCATAGAAGGATTCTTTGAGCTGTAGAGGTGAGTGGTAGGAAATGGTCAGCCATGTGGAATTCATGTTGTCAGCCTCATCTCCAGCAACAAAATAACTCGTGGTGGAAATAGAGCTTATTAGCAATTCCACCGTTATGTTTATTTACAGGCTGCCAGTTCCTGTTTGTAAGAGAGAATGGTTCTTCAAAATCTGGCTGGGGAGCCCAGCAGGAATGTTGTAAATCTCACTGACATCTGAGATTTAGGAAGTTGACAGTGAAGTATCAGGAAGATGCAGTTGTTGACTGCATGGGAGTTCTGATCGGAGGGGACTTTAATAGAAAATACTCTTCCTGTCACAATTCCAGCAGACAATTTATTTTACACTACTTGCATGCATTGACAAAAGAGATGGAAGGTATCAACCTGAGTGTATATCAGACCCAGGATGTATTTGACTAAATTCAGGAAGTCTCAGAACACCCACATTTTTAGATGGAGATTTTCAGGCTCTCATACTTCCTTCTGAAGTGCCACCCCATCATTCATTTTATATTTGGCTCTCTGGAGAAAGCCTCAGTGCTGTTCCTACATTCTGGTTAGGACTTCAGGAAGTGGGGCGGGCCAGCCCTATGGACCCTCCATCTGCCCTCTGAACCAGAGGAGGCTTCTCTGGTGTCAAACAAACACACCTTTGCCTTTTAGAGGTGCTTTTGTGCTGCTCCAGCTTCAGGAAGCTTCTCTCATGAGCTCTGCCTCACTCCTTTTGGTCTGAGCTGGTCTGGGAAATGCTGCTCTGTTGGGAGCCATTGTTGGCTGGAGCTGAGGTCAGTAATGGTAAAACACCTGGACAATGCTGTACCAGACTGCAGCTCAGTGGCACCTCAAAACCAATTCACTAGCCATAAAACCAGTGTGGGTTTTGCTGCTGAGCTGGTAATTGTACCTAAGCTGCACGTCCAGAGTGGGGAACAAGTTTTTAATCACTGGAAATTTGAGTCTGAGAAAGGATATGAGAGTCTTCTCATATAAACCAAACTTTAAAAAATCCCAGATCCAAACCCTCAGACCCTGGCTGTTTCAGACTCTGTGTGCATAAGAAACTCTGCACTGGCTAATGTGGAATTCTGCATCTATTCTGCCTCAAACCCAAGCATATTTCTGGAGCTCACCCAAGGGAAAGCCATTTAATCATGATGAGAGACCAGCTGTCAGCCCAATGCAACCAAACAGTTCCCTGCTCTGGGAACTTTTCTCTAGTGTGAAAGTCACTGCAAGTCATGGTTGATTTCTTTGTTGTGAATAAATTATCCAGTGGATTCAGCCTTTTTTTCGTGTGCAAAAATTTGTGTAAGCCCCAGCTAAGTACCTTCAGTGAATCATTTTTAGACTGTAGATTAGCCAGTGAGAACCCACTCTGGGATTCTTATAGCAACTTATTAGCTTAAATCATGGGGTATTTTCCTGCTCCATATTTGGATGCTGAAATAATACTTCATAATAAATACACCATTTTTAAAATCACATGAGACATTTTTAAGACAGAAAAAATGGCTTTATGAAAAGTATTTAGAAATCTACTATTAAGGAAGCCACTGTAAAATGACTTATTTTGGTGACACTTGTACATGATGTATTTTCTTTCCGTGGAAGTTTTAAGCCAGGAAACATTTGATTCCTTGCCAGACTCTCAGTCTGATTCTAAAGTGAAAATATGAGTGTGGTAAAAGCCAGCAGCCCTCTCAGTTGCATTGTGAGGATATTGCTGTCACATGTCTGAAAGCACGTGCACAAGTGTCAGGGGGGACAGAGCAGGGCTCCCATGAGGAACAGCACCAGCAGTGGGTTATGGATCCACCTGGCACTCCAGAGAAATTGATATATTTTTTGGCTCTGGCACCGGTCTCCTCACTGAACGTGGTTGAGTCATTCCCCTTTTATGCTGTAGTAAAAAGGTGTAAAATGGTGATAGGTATTTTCTGAAGCCTTTTGAGAGGTCAATGAAATATAAAAGTAAATGTATCTGAGAAAGAAAACGAACAGTGGGTAATGATAACTGTAAAAAGGGATAGCAGGAATAGTTGAGTAGAGGGGTAAATGATCTGAGGAAAAAATCTAATGTAACTCTTGTAACATGACAGGGATAGCAGATGTTTTGTTATTCAGGTCCCTTGTTCCATGCCTGACATTTCCCATGTTTCTCAAGTGAGGTTTCACCAATCAGCACAAACTCTTTGTTTACTGCTTAATAAAAATAACAAAATTATCCTTATTTTTTGAAATCTTTTTCTGATTATGCATATTTTGCTGGCAGATTGTAATGCATATTGCTTCATTGTTTAATTAGGACTTAATGCTAATGTCATTAACACTCTATTCGATAATTCAGTAGGTTGCCTATTTATAGACATAATGAAAGCCGTAACTTTTTGTAGTGAAGTGCTTCTGACTGTGCTATTAAATTAAAAATAAACTTACTCTAACCTGACATTAGCTTTCAGTTTCATTGTCCATGGTCCAGTGAGTCTGAAAAATGCTGCTGCATGCACTAAACATGGGGGTTTTTTTAATTATTATTTTTTTAGTAGAGTTTTACTCATCTTTTGAGGGGAAAAAAAGAATAGACTAAACTAAGCAAGAATCTCCAAAAACTCTGAACTGAAGTTTGAAATATTATCCTTGAAGAGAATTGGGATTTGGAACACTGAATTTAAGCAATTGGAAGCTTGTCCAAATTTTATTCTGTGATAATGCTTATAAGTCAAGTAATTAGAGAGCACTTCACCTCTCAGCTTCTTACCACCAACGTGGATGTGTGCTTTTTTTGTGGTTATAAAGTGCAAAATAACTGCTGGATTTTGTAGCCCATGTAATCCCTTTAGTAGGGATAATGAATTCTATGGATTTCTTTATCCATGGCATTTCTCTAAGCATTTGTAAAATATTATTTGCATAAGTAATCTTTTCTAGGGAGATTTCCAAATAAAAGCAGTGAGTTGGATACCTGTCACAAGACGCGGTAAGCATGGCCCTGTTTTGGATAATATTTCACTGTTGTCCTTAAGTCCTTAACTTTTAAATGCAGTTTATATTCAGTGACCAAATCATGCACATTCTTATTTTAATTCACCTTTTTACTATTTAAATACTGTGTATTTGAGCCTCATTTTGTAAACTTTGTAACATGTCCCCGTTTAATGAAATGGGTCTTGTTATTGTGAGCTTTGCACTCTTTAAGTCAAACATCATCAAGGAGGTTTAATGGTGCCAGGCCAAGAATAATACTGGAGTAATAAGTGGGAAGTAAGAGAAAGTAAAGAAAATTGTAAGTCCTGCTGGTCCCCTCCTCCTTTATGTGCACGTGGGGAGTGTGTGGAGGGGGGAGTAAAATTTGAGAGGTGATGAAATAGTTCCTGCTTGAAGCTTTGCAGTTCTGGGGGATTTTCTCCGGCCTCAGCTGGGAAGTGCCCAGGGGAAGGGGCTGTTGGGACACCCCAGCTCTGGGCAGCTCATCCTGCTCTGGGACAACTGGATGCAGCTCTGGATGCGAGCTTCAGCATTCTGGGGAGTTCAGAGTTTGGAGTTCCTGCTGGGCACTTCTGTCCTGTGGTCCTTGGGGATCTTGCAGAGAAGCCGAGCACCAAACAAGGTCAGGAGATTGTTCTCTGGGCTCTGTGCTGGGCTCTCCAGGACAGCTGCTCTCTGCCGGGGCCTGAGGTACACTGCTGACTCTGGGTGGGGTCCTGGGTGCTCTGGTGGCTTCACACTGCAGGGCTTAAACCTCTTCTTCCTGACACCAACAGACACTCACAAAGCCACTTGGAAAGGTTTTTAAAAGATTACTGGAATTTTTGGATTACCATGGATGAATTCATTCTCTTTCACAGAATTGAATTACAACATCTTATCTGTTGCTACTGTATTAATAAAATGTCTGAAGGCAGCCTTAAAGCACAGTTCCTTTGTGAAGAGACTTTAAGCAGGAAGGATTTTTCCAAGATGGGTGTTTTTCTCTGAGTAATGTTGCATACAGACTGGAGATTGCTTCTTCTATTGAATTGCATAATGAAAAATCAATCAGTTTAATGGTTGACAAACTTTGACATTCAAATAAAAATGTTGCTGGTATTTTCATAAAGACCTGTAGGCATGACTAGATTCAGCAACTTTAATTTATGCAATAGCGAATGTCTGCCAAAACATTGTACAAACGACTGTATAATGAGGCAATAATAACTGTGAGGAACGGAAGGAAAGCGAGCAGAGGCCAAATCTCTCCGTTTTTACAGATTACATAATTTCACAAAGTCTTTCAATGTAAAATATGTTCCTATGGCTTCCTTTTCAACACCATGTTCTGTTTGGAAAGCAATTGCTCAAAATCATCAAACCAGATTTATCTGAGACTGTTGTGTAGCTTCAGAGGACGGTGTGTAGTTTTTCTGCAAGGTGGTGGTTCTGACTGTTTGGGGATTTTTATTTTCCTTGATTCAGAGGGGAGAGAAATCCCAGCAAGGGAAGGGGACACCTTCATTCCTCATTGATTTCTGCTTTTAGTGTGTGTTTGAGCACAGCACTGGGAGGAAGCACAAGGAGTGCTGAGCTCTGCTGCCTTAGGCACTGCCTTCCCCCAGCTCCAGGCTGGCCTAAGGAATCCCATCAGCCCTGCCCAGGCCTTGTCTGGCTGCAGGATTTCCAGGGTCCCTCAGCCCAAGAGATTCATTCTGCCTGCAGTCACCTTCACTTGGCTCTGCCCTTTGATGCCTGAAGAGGCCAACCTAGAAACAGAGACTGGACAGGAGTAAGGGAATAAAGGTGGATATTTATTTGAAAGCCCTTCAGAGGCACACCCTGGGCAGGCCAAAGGCTGCACCCAAGATGGACCCCGAGTCACGAGTTCTTCACACTTTTATAGCTTTGGTCCATTTGCATCTCAACCCAATTTCACCAATTAAACTTTAGCTAATGATGGAATTTCCCCTCAGCTTGCCCCCCTTCTCAAGATGCTGGGTTACACATTTTGGGCCTAGGCCGGGCTGGGTGTCCTTGGAGAGCAGCCTGGAGAGGCTTTGTTCTGTCTGTCTCAGCATGAGAGAGCAGCAGCTCCCAGGCTGCAGGACACTGCAGAGTTACACACTGGGAATGCAGGATTTGAAACATATAAAAGTTAAAACCTAAGGCATCACCTTGGCCTGTGCCTACATCCTCCTCGGAAATTCCCTCTCTTGTATGAAGAGCTCTCAAACTGTGAGACTCAGGAGAAACAAAGATTGAATTGGTGTCTTGGAGATCCTGCTGTTGTCTGCAATTTAATACAGCTGGAGTAGAGTTCTGTTTACCAAAATCGATTCTTTTCCACCCATACCCTTGGATTCCCAAGCATGGCTGGCAGGTGAAGGTGGTGAGGTTTGGCTGGGACAGCTTGTTAGGCTTTTTGTTGTCTTGTGTCCTTCAAGATAGAGACTGTGTCTTTCTGTTTCAGTAAAGCCCAATAAATATTATATTAAATAATGTGCCAAGACTCACATATTATCCCTGCTTAATCTTGCCTTTTCTCAAAGGAAATAATCTTTCTCATGTCAGGAGAGTATTCCCTTTTCTTTCCGTGGGATTCATGATAATTTTGCTTCTTTGCCACCTTTAATACTCTTCTGATTTTTAGCTTGATAAGATGACTGATATTTAGTATCTCTACTTTATAACTTGCTAAAACAAATTGAAGAAGTTAACTGATTTCCCTATGGAACAAATAGTGGAGCACAGATTAAAGCATTTTTCCCATTTTATCCTTCTAGCTCAAATTAGAGATAAGTTACTCTGTAGCTTTGATTTTTACAGTCATTTGTGTGGTGAACTGCCAGCATTTCTCTATCAAGAAGTCTGCAGTATTTTTTATTCAAGAACTTCCCATTCCCAGGGATGTTAATGCCTAGATGGAATCCAGAATGGCTATTTCCAAGTGTAAAAAGGTTTGGATTGTTTTTTGTTTTGTGTAAATATAACTGACTGTATGTATTTATGGGGACAGGATTTCTTTCCCAGTTCTACATGTGGATGAACTCTTCAGTTGTGATTTAGAGAAGAGGCTGGTGTCAAATGCCTGCTTCTGCCTTTGAAAATTACCCCTAAAACAAGTGATAAACACAGGATAAATTCTGGCTTTTGTAGTGGATTCAGAGCTGCTCAGTTGCAGATGTGCTTCTGCAGACAGTTGGTGGGGAAAGTCTTTTACATCTCATGGTGCATCTCCTAAAATATCAGGGAACCAAGAGCCACAGAATACAAAACTGTCAATCAAAAGGCCAAACTTCTTAAACGTGGTGATGTGCATGGTTATATAATTTACATTAAATATCAAGCACTGCACTTAGTAAACCCAGAAATAAGACTGAAAATGCTGATCTACAAAATGAGTCTGTTCCGCGGAAGTTATGCAAAATATTGGTGAACTGAGGCTGCTGCTGGCTTTAAATTTATAAAATGCCCAATGCAGCAACAAATAAGCAGTGGATATTTCAGATATTTCAGATGCTGGATGAGTTACCTGTTACTTTTCCTTAGTGCCATAGTTGTAGGTGTACTCAGTGAGCTTTCTGTAACACCAGACAGTGACGTGAAAAATGAGTTGAAGTGAGTTTTTTGCATATCACCATCTTTTTTTGTTGATTGCTAAAATGTCAACTTAATTTTCATATAAAAAACACATCCTAATTGCATTTTCAGTCTAATGGGCTCCTAGGTGAAGGTTGCCTGTACAGAATTGCTTGGATTTTACTCCCATTTTACTTTGGCTAAAATTAATATTTTATTTATTGAAAATTGAGAGACCTGTGGGGGAAGAAATCCAGCTTTAAAATTCTGCCAGAAGATATACAGAACCTATATTTTTTTCTAAACACAGCTTCAATTTTGGCAAGCCAGCCCAGGCTGCTCTGGAGGTAACATTGAAGTTGGAGCTTCATAACTAAAGAATCAAATAATTAAAAATGAAGCCACAAAACTTTCTCACTTCTCCTGACTAAAGCATCCTTCCTCAGCAATAGAACTCAAACAGTTTGCTAACCTCCAGCACTTGTGTCAGCAGCAAAATTGAAAGTATTTTTTGTCACCTGCACTGCTGTCAGCAGAAAGAAAAAAAAAAAGAAAGTAGAGGAACATAATTTCAGCACTAACATAAGTATCAGAATGATTTACCTGTCTGTTCTGCTTCACTTTCATCTCAGCTTTCAGGGCTTCATTCATCAATCTTTTATTTACACACGCATATCTCATTTTTACACAATTTCTCTCTCCCTGACCAGATGGCTGCGTTGGCTGCTCGGTGTTCATCAAAGGGAAGGAGAAAACACACGGATGCCTCGTGTCAGCTGGGCAGGATTCGGGTAACTCTGCTTTTCAGCAGCAATTTTGGAGGTATTCACATAATGAAAAAGAAAACTTAGACGTTTCAGGAAAATACCACAAAATTCTCAGCCTTTAAAATGCATTACTGATTTTTATCTAGCTGCAAATGTTGTCTCTGTCAAGGCACCAGGTTTGCTCCATCACACGCAGCCTTTTCTGGGGCAATAATTTAACAGGAGTAATATAAAATGGAAAGCTGGTCAAAGAAGAAAAGTACATCCTCAATAAAATGAGGAATTATTTTTATTTTTTACAATTTTTTAATACTCATTTGAATATCATAAACAAGTGCTGTAGTAGTTCCATTTATAACTCACTTATAGCACCCATTTTATCTTTATACAATTCTGGTTTTAGCACAAGCTCAGTGACTTTGTTTCCAATGAGCTTTTCTTGAAATGTGTGCAACTTTTTAGGAACAAGCTTGTTCTACTCATAAAATGCTTTCAAATCTTCCTCTAACTTTTTACCAAATTGTCCTTGCTTAATTTCACATAACCTGTCCTGCCTGCAGTATTTGTAACAATCTTTTGATGCATTCTTATCTTAAGTGTTATTCCCATAATAGCTCAGCCTATGGAATTTAGCTTTAGTGGGATCCATACAGTTTTGCACCTTGTTCAAAGTTTAATAGACACAGAGAAATAAATATCAGTAACTGTTTTTCCATTTTTTACAAGTCCCATAATTGTAAATTAGTGATTTTCCAAGTGTGTGTTTGTTCT
Organism: Pachycephala philippinensis; assembly: GCA_013397055.1. Taxonomy (NCBI): domain Eukaryota; kingdom Metazoa; phylum Chordata; class Aves; order Passeriformes; genus Pachycephala; species Pachycephala philippinensis. The sequence continues at coordinate 69,900 of VWZT01013071.1, forward strand.
TTTTCTACCAAACTCAATTTCTAGTTTTTATTTGATAGTAGGGTTTGTGATAATTGCTTACAGGCTGATTAACTTCAGGAATCCCAGGAAAAGAATAGAAAAGAAAAGGTTTGTAGGGAATTCCAGTCCTTTTGACAGTCAGCGTTGCATTATGGATGGCAGGTATCATTAGATGAATTTTATCTCATTCTTCAAAACTCTTCATAAAGACATTTGCCCAGATGTAATGTGTAATTTAGGTGCAAGTTGTGCTACAGCACAACAAATGAGTAGAGGATTAGGAACAGAGTGTGTAAAATGGATCTGAACCAGCTCCGAGCCCTCGCACAGGAGCCAACAGTGGGAAATACCCTTGGAAAGGCAGCTTTGCTGCCAGGCTGGAAGAGTATAATGTCCTCAATATTCTTATCAATAATGTAACATAAATATTGCAATACCACTGCGAACATTTGCCACTGACAAAACGATTATGGCTTAATCAGCATGGCCAAGGACAGGGCCATTATGCTCAGTAATACACTGGTAATGGGAGCGTGGCCATTATCATGAGCTATGTGCTCATGCTGCTGCAGCCCAGGCTCCTCTGGAGCTCAGGGAAAGGGCTTCCACCCACAGCATGGACACCGTGTCCAGGCACCGAGTGACTTTGAAAGGGCTTTAAAAACAATGGTCCTAAATGACTCAACAGAACCTCCCAGCGAATGCCGTGCAATGTGGGATAAATTTAATAATAATTGTGTTGTGCCCTGCCGAGGCCAAGGAGGTTTAATTTTTGATTCTGCAGTGTTTTCTCATTAATTCTGGTATTTAAATTGTAAACAGGGCCGAAGAACTTAGAGGATGTAGAGAAGAGCCTAGAGTCAGGCTAATGGAACACCTGTACATCTAAAAAAGAACTTAATAGGATAAACTGCTTGCCTGCAAATAACTTCATTGGATCAAGGGTTGTTTGCTAAAGCCCCTTTAATGCAAGCACAGCAAGGACCAGAACCTCCAGCAAAGTCAGCCCATCACTGAAAACTGTGAAGAAAGCAACCAGGGAAAGTGATGGCTTTTCTTTCTCAAAAAGTCCTCAAATCTGAATTTTGCCCTACTGTGAAGTAGGTGAGTCCAGACAAGGCAGTAACAAACTGCTGGAGTTAAAGACTGAAATTCTATGACTATGATATAGAAATCAGAGTAGCTCATTTAAAGTGAATTTCTGCTGTTAAAGTTAAAAGTGTGTGGTAATTCTTGGATATTATTGCTGTGATTACAGACCTGTGTTTTAATTGGTTAAATTGCTGCAAAGTAATAACAAGAACAGAGCCCCCAAACAGAGGGATCCTGGGAGAAATTGGAGGGGTCCAAGGGAAAATGCCCAAACTGTTTGCTGAGGTGATTTAATCTCTTTTCCAACAACCTGCAAAACTGTTTTTACTTAGACTGGGGAAGAGCTGATGGACATAAAAGAGTGCAAGAAACTGAGCAGCACTGGAAGAGATTTGATGTTAAATGAGAACCAGGAGTCACTGAAGTGAAGCTAAACTGAAACACAGCCCTCTCCTCTCCTCTCCTCCTTGTCTTTCCACTGACATCACCAAAAGGAGCAAGCTCTGCTGAAACTGGAATGTAAGAGAAATATGCATTTGGATCATTTATTGCATCAATATTTTTAGCAGTTTTTGTCTTCTGCTGATGATGGCTTTTGGCTCTGAGGACTACTTTTATACCATTTTATACCATTTAATACATATTTCCAGAGGAAAAAAATTCAAGTGCTGAGATGTTGTCAGACCTGAAGCTGGATACATAAAAAATTATGACTCAGGGCTGAAACTTAGAGAGAAATACAAAGTTCTCTGAATATGAAACAATGGGGCAATAGAGGTTGCAGTTGGCCAGTGTCAGTTATGCCATTTCCCTTCCAAATTGTCCACACTCTTGATCTTTTTGACTGACAACATAATGCTGGAACCCCAGGTGCTTGGTTTGCCTTTCTGTACAAGCACTTTTAAAGTTCAAAATTAAAAAGAAAACAATGACTGCAGCTTTAGGTGTAGATAATCACAAGATCTGACTGTGACATCTTAACTGTATCTATTGTTTCACATTATTTCCATGGGAAGAATGTTAAAAAAGGATTATTAAAACAAACAAAAAAACCCACAAGTAACCTGGTTTTTGTAACCTGTGTTGGAGAAATGAGTTTTTCTTTCCTACTGCTGCTAGAACTGGATAGTAGTTGTAATACACAGATTGTGAAGTAAAGGTGTAAGAATTTGGAACACTTTCAAAGGCTCTTTCTCCCAGCAGAGATGTAGCAGACAATTTGAGAGTCCTCCCCTGTAAGTAGAGAACACTGCCATCTGCAGAAAAAAGGGGAGCTGTGTTACACCTGAAGGCAGCAAACAGCTGAAAATTGTGAATTCCCCAAGTGACAAGGGACACATTTCCCAGGGCCAGTGTAATAGGCTGTGGGGACAGCAGGGCATCACTTACAGGCGAGCAGGAGAGCTGTGATTTCCTTGATGGAGTGTCCTCAGCAGGGCATCTCGGGGGCCAGGGATGCTGCATGCTAACAATAACTATCCTTCTGAGGCTCTCAACTGCCCTGAAAATGAATATGAGCCCTTGCAGCATAGAAATGAGGAACTTCAATTTCTGCTGAATCATTTTTCTATGTCCTGGAAGAGAATAGCCATGATAGATGCACTGCAGTGAAAGCACAGGAGCTTCTGGAGTTCCATGCATATCAACAAGTTCCAAAACTGCTACCCCTCCATCTTTATTATGATATAAAAGCTATCAAAACCCAAATCTCTCCTCTCCCACCTGCTTCCAACATTATGGGGCTTAATACATGGCCTCGTTTGTTGGTTTGATGGTGTTTCTGTAACGCTGCTGTTGGCACAGGGGCTGCACACTTGGAAACCTCAGAGACAGGGCTGATACCCCATTTTGGGGGGAAACAAAACTCCACGAGGAGGCTGCGACCTGCCCAAAATCACAGGAGATTTAGGAGTCTTGGGGATCAGGTTTACCACTGTGATACCTTAAGAGGCCAACCTAAAAACATCAACTGCACAACCCATAAAAGGAAGAATTCTCAAGGCAAAAACTGTTGAAGTAAAACTGTACATGGGAGGGAAAACGAAGTGAATGTCCAGGAAGGCGGCTTTAACTCAGGTCTGAGCATCGAGGCAGAGATCTTCATCCTGCTTTGAAACCCTCAGCTCAGTGTCACCGCTGTGCCCAGGCAACACTCGAAAAGAGAAACATTTAAGAGACAGAAAACAGAAAATGAAGATGCTCCCGCTCAAGACAGGACATACAATTTACAAAGTTCTCTTCTGTCTTGGCTCAGGAATAATGTTATTTCCAAAGGCGTTTTGGAAAGCCAGCAAAGTTGTAAGAAGGCAGTGAAATAAAGGCAGGGTGGGGCACGTTCCCTGCAAGGACAGACTGAGGAGACCAGAACTCTGCTTGCCAAAGAAACACATCAGGCCAGCCAGGGGCTTTTCTAACCAAAATAATTAGCTCAAAGAGATGTAGGATTTTTGAGTCTGGGAAAAGATCTAAAACCTTCCTAAAAGTGAATTGGTACAATTGCAGGTATTAGCAATTTTTATAGAGATGTGTAGTTCCATGTCCATATTGACGGGATCCCTGTTGCTTGTCATTTCTGTTGGCAATGTATTTCACAGATTCATTATGCCTTAGTTTTAGCAAGAGTGGGGTTTTCTAGATTTAAATGTACTTCAATTTTCTGCCTCTGTTACGAGAGTAAACAGAGTAAACACTTCATTTACTTTCTTAAATGTTTGCTATTTTATCTCTTTATCTTTCTTCTCTTACACATCTCGACTAAAGAAAAATGTCCTGGTTTTCACTCCTGTTTTTTTCATAGTTTTGATCTTTTTTTTGCTCTTCTGCAGAGCCCTTTGGTCTGTTCTGTCCATTTTTTTTTTCAAAGAGTGTGACCAGAATTGCAGACAACAATTGAGGGAGGAATCTGTTTCACCCATTTCTAAACTCATAATAACATATCTTCTGATAGCAAAATAAACTCATCTGGCTGAGCAAAATCCTTAAAATTCCTGAGAGTGCTTTGGATGTGCTTGATTAATGCTCTTGGTGGGCTGATAACAGAGTTTGCATCAACTTCACCATTCCCCTTCTGCTTTTTCTTAGCTCCTCAGTATCTGTTTAGATGAGGATTTTCCAGGGCTGTAAAGGACTTTATGGAACCTTTGTCCCATGGAGTTTCAAACCCCAAAGACTCCTTTGAACAGTCCATTCTTATTGAAAAGCATTTTTCTCTATCTCTGGATGTTTAGAGAGCTCTTTAAATACAGAAGCAATAATGTAAACAACTGTTTCTTTTAAGGATTCATTCAGGATTTGGGCCCCTACTTATAAGTATGGATATGTATCTTAACTCCATTGCTTTCAAATGGAAGAATTTATTTTCATTTTAATATTGAGGACTGTGCCCATTGAAGTTGAGTGTACAGGGATGGGTCTCGTGTCTGGAGGAATTATTGAAAACCTCTGTGAGAAGACAGAAGATTTTTCACACTTATTAATTCTATAAATTACTGTCAAGGAGGGTCATGAAAACAGCTCCACTAAAAGCTCAAACTGAGCCAGTGGTGATGGTCCAGAACCTTCTGTGGGTTGAGGCCGAGGGGTCCCACCCTTCCCATTCCCACCATAACTACAACCTGTACATTTTGTAATTCTAGTTCAGGTAAGAGTCAGGAAAATAAACTTACAAGTTCCTGCTGGAGATTTTTAATCTTCTCCCTTATCAAAGGTAGACTCAAGGTGCTGCACCTCCAGTCAAGAACTCCCAGCTTTTCCTCTTCTTGTTCACCAAAAAATCAGATTCCTGGGCAATGCTCATGTCCATCACTTTGCCTCATCTGGATGGGAAATAAGTATGAAATTTCCAGAAATATCATGACCAAGAGACCTGGTAGGAGAAAACAAAAAGGATTTCTGAAAGCCCAAGGCCAGTTAGGTATGCAAGGCTGCATCTCATTTCTGCAGGCAGTTGCCATGACTATGGATGTGCATTGGATAATTGCAGCACCAATGACTGCTGGCATTTGCACACACATTTATCCAATTAGGATGTGCAATCAAAGTAATTTCATGCACAAATTAGCTGCACAATTGTGCATGCCTCCTGCACATGTAATTGTATGGCTAATTGGTCTGAAAGTCTTGTTCACAACGTGTGTCTTGATTTTTATTGTAATATGACATTAAAAAATTGTTTCATTTGCAGAAATGCAAATTTTGTACCATGTTAGCATTTAGAAATAACTCAAAGTTCTCTTTATAGGTTTCACAAAATAAACATTTCTCTGTGTGCTACCTGTAGGCAATGGGAGCTCACATTCCCCAAATTATTGACAGCTGAAAATTTAACTTGCTTTGTGGTTTTGATAATTATAGCCTTAATAAATCCTATAAATACTCTATCCTTTGTGGAGAAATAGGGCCACAAAATTGCACTATTTTTGTTCCTTCTATGCTACATATAAAGAAAAATAATACTATAGTAGGAATGCTTGCATGGAAACATTGTTAAAATATTGCCATGGTTTTATATTAAAAGAAAATGTATTAAGCAATACATTTAATTCATATAAGCATGAAAGCCCTATAGAAAAAAACATCTGGAATCAGTGAAGGCATAATTTCATTTGATACAATAATTCAACATCTGATGCTGTGCTTGAACCAAGGCTTTGGTAAAAGTGACTTTATTTGGTTTATAATCATATTTACTGACATCATGGGGTTTTATTCTTGATTATAACACAGCAAGCAAAAGCTTAAGAAGGAAGCCCTATTTATCTGCTTTTTCCTAATGTCTTTTGTTCTTCTTCTTCCTCACACTGGTGAGTTCTGGGCAGGCTGTGTAGGGAGCAGCTGCCCCTCTCTGCCATGGGCAGGGACACCTTCCACCATCCCAGGCTGCTCCAAGCCCTGTCCAACCTGGCCTTGGGCACTTCCAGGGATGGGGAACATGCCAAACCCTCCTGCAGTAGCCCCTCCCTGTGCTCTGTACCCACAAATGAACCCTAAAATACTGGGAATTCCCATGTCAGAGTCTCCTTAAGGATGGTGGACAGGTCTCTCTACCCTGCACTCACAAAGCAAAGAACTAAAGCCAGCAGCAGGGGTTGGGGTTCAGCTTTTGATTTCTCCTGGACAACATCTTGATTACAAAGTGTTCTCACTCCGTAAAGCCACTGCTTGCAGCATTTAGATAAAGTTTAGTTGCTGACCTTCTGTTCTCATTCACTTTTTAAAACAACATAAAGCAAGAATCCTCTCAGTCCTCCAGAAGTGGAGTTTTGCTTATTTGGAGCAGAAAATCACGACGAGAGCCGCCTCTATCAGTGCCGATGGTGTTCCTTTAAATGAGACATCTCCCTCCCCTGACGGTACACAGCAAATCCTATTGCTTTTTGCTTGCTTTTTAAAGTTCTTCGGGGTGTGCTTATCCCAGCAAACCCAGCCTGCTTGCACTGGCACAGCTGAGAGCATTTCAATATCAATATTTGACCAAATTCCGCTCTTTGTAGCAGGTCAGCGGCAGAACGGGAGAACGCAGAAACTGCGGCTGAACAAAGGCGGGGCTGCCTTGGGCAACTCGGAGCTCGGGCTGTTTGTTATCCTGGAGGTATTCCTGCTCCAGCACGATTTTTCCAGGAAAGCACCAGCAGAGAGAGCTGTTCTCTCACTTTCCTACCAGCGGCGATTCTGACGTCACCCATGGAAATGGAGTTTTCCACGTGATTTGATGGATTTCAGCGCTTTAGAGGTTTTGTGTCTGAAAACACCGGGTGGAAGAGTGTTGTAAGTGTCCGGGATACTCAGCATTTGCTCCGGGACTGAGTGTGAACCTGTCTACTCAGACACTTGGAGGTTTTACGTACAGTCAAAGGCAGAAATTCTGCTTCTGTAAATTCAAATAATCCCACCAAGATTGACTTTAGGATATATATTTTAATGAAAGTAATTTTAGCATGTTTTATGGATTTTGCTGTTCTTGAAAACTGTGATCCCGGTGATTATTTTTAAATTTACTTCGGAAGGTCAGATTAATTTTTAAAACATAATTCCACATTCTGGCATCCTTGCAGCTTCTTAGGGCTGGTTTCTGTGTACTCATACAATCCAGGATATACTTGAGCTGCAATTCCTTCTCCACTTTATTACTGTCCTGTACTGCTTCCTTTTTCTTTCATTGTCCCAGCAATCCAGCACATCCTTTCCTCCACCTTGCCCACTCTGTTTTCTCTTCAGTCTCCCTGCATTCATCTGCACGTGGTTTTCCCTTTTGGACACTCCTTGTTTCAGGGCTCAGTCTCATTCTCTCTCACCCTGCCTGCCCCTGCCCTCTGTGCCATTTCCCACCCACAAGGACCCTCAATTTGATATATTCTCTCACCTCCACTTCCATATCCAGCTCCACGTCCCTCTCTATCCTCCCCTTGTCTCTCAATTTGATATATTCTCTCATCTCCACTTCCATATCCAGCTCCACGTCCCTCTCTACCCTCCCCTTGCCATATTTCCTAACAACAGCTTTGCTTCCATTGATCCCTGAGGGAACAGCATCCTGTTAGTGAAAGGTGTGTGGTCTCAGTCCCAACAACACCACGGGGACAGAGGCAAGTCCCCAGAGCCACAGGTTCACAGAAAACCTGCCAGAATTTGTGATAAGCCAGATATTTACCCCGAGGCTGGTGGTGGAGGTGGCAGTGTCTGCATGCCCCGTGCAGCCCCAGCTGTGCGTGGGGACGAGGTTTTTGTGTCAGTGAGGGGATGAAAACCAGCCCTGTCACACCAAACACACGGATTCCTTCCCAGCCACTTCCGAAAGGGTTCTCATCCAACCTCCCAGCAATCTCATTTGTAAAATGGGGAACAATACCTGCTGCCTTCGCGTGGTTTTGCTCAATAATTGGGCCTTTGAAGCCTGGGTTTTTGGCTCCCTCCTGGAGCACCTGGCCCTGCTGAAGGTGTTTGATGGGGCTGTTTGTCTCTGTCCCTGCAGCCGCTGCCACGGCGCTCAGGCACGCTCCCAGCTGGGCAGCCATATGGCACATGGCTTCTGTGAAACACGGGCCTTTGATTAGGCATTTTTCTTTCAATTAACTGGAAATTGTCAGATTTTCGACAGAAGCACGAGGAGTGTCCACTGCTGGATGAAAGTTGAAGGCTTTAGGGGCTGTGAGGTAAGCGAGGGGTACAAGCTGATGCAAAATGGGCACAAAATTTGAGACCCAGCCGTAGAACTTTTGTCAGCAGCACGGAGTTAGGTACCCACAATGAGTGCCATAACGGGATTTTATGGATTGTCAAATTATTACCTTTGTTCTTCTTCCTCAGAAGACAGAAACAAACTCTTTGTTAACCTTGCTTATTCTTCATGCTCTGAGTTGTTTTATATCCAAATCGCAGTGTGACATTTATTTTCGTGTGTCTGTTGTTTCCTGAATGGAATCACAGAGTCCCAGAAAGGTTTGGGTTAAAAAGGACCTTAAAGCCCATCCAGTGCCACCCCCTGCCATGGACAGGGACACCTTTCCCTACCCCAGGTTGCTCCAAGCCCTGTCCAACCTGGCCTTGAGCAAAAAGATATTTAGGACATGTTCTCTTAATTTTGAGGAATGAAAGTATGAAAACTGTTGGTGTATGGATGCAGTTTATCTCTGTAGATTTATAACAATGTGAAATTAGAATTTAGTTCCGATCTTCAGTCACATTTTTAATTTATTCATGCTGTGTTCTCAGGATGAGGGTATTGATAAGCGCACATACCTGAAGCAATCTTCCATCACTTTTCCCAAGGAAAAAAATGTTTAGATTAAAGTATTTTGCAGCATGGACAGAATAAAAAAATATGCAACTTTTAATCGCTAGTACATATTTACAGGCACATTTGTACGGAAGTGTCCACTGCTTCTTGGTTTTTTTTGCATTAACTTCAGTAAAAATCCACAGTCAGTCATGCTAAGAGTGAATGTTTAGTGCTTTAGAATGAACATTGCACTTTTTGACTTACAAACCAGCAGAGAAATGCCCATGATGCTGGTTGCTGACAGGTGAACAAGGGTTATTAAATTCCAGGACTACATTTTCATGGAATTTTCATGTGCAGTTATTTAATTTAGGATTGTAGTTATTGTGTCCGTTTGTGTCAAACCGTGCAATTGCATTTTACAGATACACGTTCAGACACAATTTTTATTTGCATCCAGAAAGAAAATGTCATTAGGGAAAATCATTTCAGATCACCTACTTTTGCATGTCTTGCTGGCACATAAGTGGCATTTGGCTGGTATGGAAAATCTGCTAATGAGCAGAGCAGCATCAAACTTGGAATTAAAAATCCACCCCCTAGAAGGAGTAGCAAGGCTTAAATGATGGAAACAAAACTGCTGGGGGTTGTCTAGTGTGTAGTCAGTGAATTTAATCTTCATTTCTGTGATAGTTCTATGGAATCTAAAAATTGGTTGGTTTCTTAGAGGAAAAGCTATCAGGAACTGAGATTTAACTGTGTCTTTCCCTAGTCCTCGATAAATGGGATTATGTGTGGCTTTCAGTGCACTTCATTCCAGAAGATTTAGTGAGGACCGTGATGTGAAATCATGAACGAGTGAGATCATGAACAAATGCTCACTTCCCAGGGGAGGCTTCTTGATCTCACAGCTTGCTAAGGAGAAAAAGATCTTGGATTTGAGTGTAGCACTCTGGTGTGGTCCTGAAGGACACCAGAACCATAAAATCTACATGAAATAAGCAGCTTCTGCCGTTCAGCTCGTGGCAAGTTGCTCCTTACCCATTCCTGTGGCTGTGGCTGTGCAGTGAATTGCTCCAGGTGGAATTACCCTCAAGTCTTCACTCCAAGAAGGCAAATTCAGAACCTGACCAAGAGTGACCACTGCACCAAAAAACTCTGCACAGTTCAAAGCAATAAAGAAAAAGTTATTGCACATATCCCCAACATCAGCTGTGTGAGAACTCTGGAAGCCCAGGCCCTGGCACATGTTTGTTCCACATGTCTGTCAGATCCGAGTGTGGGGTTTAGGGTGTCAGTAGGACACGTCATTTAAGTGTTGATTTTTAGGGAGTAAACATTAGAAAGTGAACAGGCTTGCTACTTGCAAAGTGTGTTTGAATGACAGCTGTTCTGTTTTCCTAAATTTCATCAAGCAAAGTAGCTTGAAGTGTTCAGGAGCTAAATCTGTCAGCTTTCTGATACAAAGGAAATTTTGCGGGGTTGGAGCACTGACAGAAGTGGGGGTGGAAGCACAGTGACAGAACAAAAATCAGAAATAAATACAGCTTTTATTTGCACTTTAATTTACATTCTTGCCATATTTTAGATCCCAAGGCAGACATACTTTAGGCCACTGCTAGTGAAAAATATTTCTGAAAGGCTGTGGGCGTTTGTAATCTCTCTTCCTCCGGACATCTGGGGACAGTCACAGTCAGGCCAGGGCTGGGAATGTGAGGCTGAGCTGTGCATCCTCAGGGGGGACCCAGCCAGAGCCTCCCCTGCACTTGCCATGGGTTTATTACACCTGGAAATAAATGATAATAATGAGGCAACCCCTCACCACTCTCTCAGTATCTGGTGCATGGTTAGAAATCAATACTGCTTTGGGTACCATATCTTTCTTTGTGCAACTGCTGCTATTGGAAGCTCTCTATGTGCAGAGTCTATTTAAATTCTCCTTTTCTTTTGATGTCTCTGTCAGCATTTGAAGTTGACTGATATTTATCACGGAGTGCTCCCTGCCTGCCCTGGTTTCCCCAGTGCATAACCCATGGCCCTCTTGCTTAATGCTGGACTGGCAAAGATGCTGGCAAGCATCAGGCATGCACACTAATGACTTAGGCTGGCTTCTGAACCTAAAGCTTTTGCTGTTTTGGTTGAGGTATTTTTTTTTGTTTTGATTTTCTCTGCAAAAGGTAAGGGGTGTCACCCCCAGAAAACCTCTCAGTGTGGAAGCAGCTACTGAGTTAGCAGAGCTGGGCTGGCAAACTGGGCTTAATACTTGGTGAGCATTCAATGATACATCCTGGAGGCCTGGAGTGAGTCAAAGAAGTAGTTTAATTCATAGTTTTCAGTGCATTTCTCCTGCTGGTAGGTTACTCACTTGAAAAGTGGCCATATTTTACTGTCAGTACCATTGGAAAAGAAATAGTGCTCGTTCCAGTAGAAATGAGAGAGAAGTGTTAGCATCAGACAAATTTGTGACGAGTGTTCTTCTGTTGGTACAGATGGCATCTGTGTATTTTTATCACTATAAATCACTCACAGTTGGAGTCATACTTAGTCCAATATCTTTCTTTATGTTTATTGACATAATCACAGTTTTAGAGACGGTATTAATCACTCAGTTCTTTGGAAACATTTGGATTGGTAGATGAAAAAACATATTTATTTTGAGAAAGCAAATGGTACAATTAATTTTCACATATTTGTACATTTGCAAATAATAAACAAACTATATTGCAAAGCAGTGAGTTAGTACATTGAAATATTGATTTGTAAGCCTTGTTTTTCTCCTACAACACACTGCAGGTGTGTGATAAATCAGGACTTCTACTGTGCCAGGAAATGCACCAGGGAGAGTCACCTGCATTTAAATGCAAACTGTATTTTTGTGGTTTTCCCCCAAATTCCCAGTGTGTTGGTAAGATTCCTCAAGAAGCCTTGAATTTGTTTTTTGTGCTGTGCTGACCACAGCAGCATGAGCTGGTAATGGTCCCAGCTGGGAGGGGAGGGTGGTAGGATTACACAGAGGGCTTGGATCAAACTTCCTTTTTCCTTCCCTTCTTTTGGGGCTTGCTGATGCCTCGTTGGGCTGGGAGCAGAACCTGAGCAGCTCCTCTTGCACTGCCCAGGTCACCCCTGGCAGGGTGGGAGCATCTGCTCCAGAGCCCCGGAGCACAGATGGGAGAGCAGAGCCACTGCAGCACTGCTCCCTGCTGCTGTGTTTGTCCCACTGGGGCTGTGACATCGGCATGAAAGGGACCGTGAATCCCTGCTCATGGTGCTGGAAATGTTCCCATCCCAAAGGGAATGAGCTGGGGGCTCTGCTCCCCTGCCCCTCTGCAGAAGGGTGAGGAGGGAGCAGGCTCGCTCTGAGCTTTGCGAACAATGGGCTACAGCCTGAAGGAAAACAAAAAGAATGATTTCTTCATTTTCTCAATGAAAACCATTTCATTTGTCCCCTGCTTTCCACAGGCTGTGGGAGGGAAGCTGGCCTGCGTGTACAGCAGATGTGAGGTGAGGCCAACTGGTTGTATAACCCCTGTGACCTGATCAAGATAGATGACTTCTTACTCACAGGTTTTTTCACAATGCAGTTTTCATCTTCTGAACCTTAGCAATTACCCAGTTGAATTAACTTTTAAAGAATGGTATTCAAACTATGAAATACTTAAATTCAGCTAAGATGTAGCCAGATAATTTTGCACCAGTAACATCCATTGAAAACTATAAGAAAATGTGTGTTTCCATAGGCAGGCACACCCAGCCTAACCAGTTTCAAATTTGTACACACTTGCATTAGCAAATTGAAGCTTGCTTTGCTCAACTCATGCTCAAGAAGCATGAGTCATAAAGATATCAAAGAAAATAACATCCAAAATTCCACCTGAAGAGTAACACATAATTAAAAAATTGGTTGACTCAAAGGAGCAGCCATCTTCATAAGCAGAATTATCTTCAATGACCTTGCCCCTATCTAAATGTGCCGTCACACAAAGGGGCAGCACTCGCTGTCCCTGTCCCTGGGAGCCCTCCGAGCACGTCAGCACAATTATTCCAAGAAGTCAGGATAGCTTTGGCACTGCTGAGCTGCTGGTGTGCAGGGAGGTGGGATCTGTGCTTGTTTCTGGTTTCTGTAGCACATTTATCAGCTCCAGTTCAGTGTTAAGAGCTCTGGGCAGACCAGGAGAACACGACGTTTGTATTCCTGGTATAAAATCTAATCAGAAAGAGTTCCTGGTCTTCACTGGATCAGCGAAATTCAGTTGTCACTGCAAAGGAGAAGGGAAAAACTCTTCACTTACATTTTTCTGAGGGGAGTAATTCCATTAAGTCCAGGCCAGCTGTTCTGTGTTTACTGCCCTGTGGCTGAGGTCACAGCGTGCCCCCATGGATCTGAGAGCTCTCACAAAACAGCTGTGAGAAGATCACGCTCCGGGAGGTTGTAAGCAGGAGAAGGGAATATTGCAGAAAATAATTTGCCTAATCTATTTTATAAATCCATATTCACACATCCATACATTTATACTTAGGTATTTACATATCATAGCAAAAGGGACATCAAAAGTCCCCCAGCTGAAGCCGCTGGGATGAGCTGGATCAGCTTTGCCTGGAGCCTCTGAAGTGAGAAGGGATTGTTTACTACAAGGACTTGGAATTCTGCAATACAGTGCAGGCAGGAGGTAGAGGTGGTTTACCTTGGATAACCTAAAATTGATAGCAGAATTGGAGAGAAAAAAGCCTGATCCCATATAAAGACACTTTCCCATCAGCTGAGAATCTTCACTGCCTTTCCATGATGGGTCTGGCACACCAGCTGGCACACTCACATAGTGGGGCTTTGTGTAGGAATGGCTTATAATAATTCATATATTGAGGTGTTATTCATGTTTAGAATACACCTAAATGCATTAAATATACAGTATTAGCCATGTTTGTAAACAGAAATTCCTGCCATTAAGAGATAATTGGGTGTATTTGTAATTAAGTAACATTCTCTAGTGAAATGACATGCATGATACTTCTATATTGATTCAAATGTCATTAATATTACATACAAGACAGACTTCCTTCAAAAGAACACCAGGCAGCTGTGGGAAACTTTAATTAAGAAAAAAACGAGGTCTACAGTGGAGTTATTTTCCTGACTAAAATATCGTGTAGCTTTGTGTACCTGCAGAGAGCTGGGAAGGAAGAGCTGGAGCTGGAAGGGCTCAGAATTGAGGTATTAATTCTGTATTAATGTGCAATTCTTTGGGAATTTCCCCGTGGGAGATTAAATGTCAGACGTGTCTGTAATGCCCTTACAATCACAGTGACCTCAGGAAGGAACTTTTTCTTTACTTCCTCCTTCTTCCACTGTGTCAGAGGCACCAGCATGTGGTAACTTCTTATATAATCTTTAATAATGTCATGATGCAATAGAAAACACCAAACATGATGGGAACTCCATATCAAAATCCTGTGTAATTATTTCTTGCACTTGATTTTAAGTATAGAGCAAGACTAAACCAACCAAATAATATTTCATTCACATGTAAAAAACCATTGCTGGAGTTACAAATTGGGAATTGTCGGGTGCGAGAGAGCAGGAGTTGTTTCCCCACATGTGCAGGAATGCCCTTGGTGAGTGGATAAAGCAAATTGGGCAGTTTTCCTACCAAATTTTGTAAGATTGCTGCTGCAAGATTTCTGCCATCTGCACTTCGTTTCAGTGAGCCCAGCTGTGCTGGTGGTCCTTTGGCCACATCCATTTCATAACTGCAAAATTCAGCTTTTAGGATTGGATTTCACTCAAAATAAAATTTGTAAAGAAAGAAAAAATATCAAATGGCAAACTGCACCAGCAGCCCCTGCCCTGCCTGTCCCTCTGCACTTTGGATGCCATGATTCCCATGTCATATCCTGCCTCAGCTCCTCTGTTGATGGGAATGAATATCCAAAAATACCATCAGAACCCCTTTTATCTGAGTTGTGCTGGTGCACAGAGAGCAACAGGTTAGACAATGGCACGTAAGCAAAAGATCAGATAGTACTGAAGCAAGGTTTTAGAAATCTGTCTCAGACATCACATATGAAAGGGATATTTAATAGAAGGGATTAAAAGCATTTATAATTATGAAGATGATTTAAAAATTCTTCCTGATAACTTGCTGCCTTGAGTCAGAATGAATGAACAGAAATTTACTGGTATGTATTTACAATTTTTATTGAAAAAATACTTGTTTAGATGCTTGGTGTCAGACAAATAGAAAATATTGGGTATGAAAAGGTATTAAGGTCTATATGTGAAGTACATCAAAATAATTCAAATAATGAAACCTTTCCACTCCACTCTTCTGTTTAACTAAAATGTTATTTCTATAAAGATTTTTCTCCCTACAGGTACTGAGACTGTCCTAATTATTTATCTTGACACAGTATTTAGATCAAAACCTGTAATGATCTGTTGTTTGCTAGGATTATAACCAGATTTTACAGTTTCTATTTGTGTACACAGGCTCAGCTGCATGAAGCTCTGCTGGCAGGTGAGGACCATGGCTGTTCCTACATCTCGTTTGTGGTTTTTGACAAGTATTTTCAAATGCAAATGCCTGACATTCACTAATCTTGGCCTAATCCTCAGCCTGGTGCCTTGACATCCCTGTTGCTTTGGGGAGAATTTGGTAGTTTTGAATGTCCTTTAACTGGCTTGGCACGTTATATATTGGAATATTTTATATTGGCCATCTCAAAAATGCAACCTGTGTTCTTTTAACTTCTCTGGCATCAGCTGCTGAAGAAAGGGAATTTATCAGATGGAATAGTTAATGCAGGGACTGGCTCATGTGTTTGATAATGCAGCTTGCTCTGCAGTGGCTGTGGACAGGTTGCAGCTTGCCTGTAATTATAGATCATATAAACACATTACAGCAGGAGTTTCTATAGGCACGGTTCCAGGAACAATCTGGGCTTGTTCTAAATAACAAATATAGCACCAGTGCAAAGTGTGGGAAACGGCACATAACATCCAGTAAAAATGCCCCTGCTGGTAGGGCTCCCGTTTGGCTGCTATGTGCATGAGAACAAGAAAAAATCAGTTAATTGGGGAGTGTTAGGAAGCGGTTGGAAGTAATTGTTTTGCCAAATTAGTAGTCTTGATGATAAGACCAAGTTCACAAGAAAATTCCTCACTGTCGCTATTTGGCACGAAGATATGGTATAAAGGGAGGTTAATTGGCTGTTCTTTAAAAGAATTGAAAAAGCCTCTTTTTTGTGGAGGCACCTCCTTGCTGCCAGGCAGTGCTCCTGAGGGGATGTGTCAGGGGAGGGATGGAATGTTTGCAGAACACGCAGGAGCATTTTTGGGTGGCTACATGGACCAGCCTCGTGTCTGCATTCCTTCCCTTTATCCTGAGAGGGAATTTTCTCCCTGGCAGGGTGGCTCCTGGAATCCAGGCACTGCCTGACACTGGATCCCTGCATTCAAAACTGATGATTCCTTCTGATGGTCCTTCCCCATTCCTGTTTTCCATCCTTATGAAATGTGGCTGGAACATAACGGGCACCTTCCTTTTCCAAGAACTCTCCGTAACAGCCCAGGAAGGTTTTCCTAAGCAGCAACAAGGATTTCACTGGTGGTTTTGGTGCTTGTTGGAAGTGGCTCGCTCAAAACCAAAGAGGCAAAACCTCACAACAAAAGAGATTTGTTTCAAATAAGCAGCTGTAAGACTTGCCTAAGCTGTAGGGACTGGGAATGCACAAGGAAAAGGCATGAAACCTGCAGGAGGAACTGCTGAGGTCCATTGACTCATCCTTTCTTCCTCACCCTAAACATTTCAAAACATGCTCTTTTTTCTATTTTGGCTTTTTGATGGGTTTTTTGGGGTGTTTTTTTTTTGTGTGTGTGTGTGGTTTTTTCGTGGTTTGTTTTGTTTTTTGGTTTTGGGGTTTTTTTTGGTGGGGCATTTCTTTTTGATTTTTTGACATTTCAGTCATATTTTCATTGTTTCCATGTTTTCTCCAAAGGCCTAGAGGATAGGGTTTAAAACACCCATTTATTGAAGGACAGTTTATGTATTCCTGTGCTACAGAAGAAAGGAATGGATATATTTCATCCAGTTTGTCATGTGGGGAAGGAAAGTGGTGTAAAAACCAGAGAATAAAAATCAAGAATCTTATTTGGGGTCTGCAGCTGCAATATTATTCATGCATTGTGATGAATCATTTGCCATCCCTTTACTTGGCCTCCCCCGTAATATGGTGCAAAATGACAATTTTTCATGAATGTGTCCTGACTAAAAAGGAAAAAACCCTATTTCACATCTTTAAAGGAATAAATAGGTCCAACACAATGGCAGAGGATAGCTGTTGTTTCATTTGGTGAGTAGGAACCGTGGGATTCTTTGCAAAAATTCTCATTAAAGAAATTTATCAGGATACATTCCAAGACAATATTTTGGACACTCTGGAATGACTTGTCTGTAAGAACTTTTAGAAACACTGGGCATGGGATCTCGGCTCGTTCTCATAATAACTTTGGTGATGATGCTTATCATTCTACTTATTATTATTATTTTTATATAGCTGATTAAATGTCATAACACTCGGCAATTAATGTGCTATTTAATTACAACAGAAGGACAGCCCTGAGTGTAGTGATGACTGGCCTTTATTTCAGCGCCTTTGAAGTTCAACTCCACCCTACAAAGCACCTTATTCCTGAATTATACCCATAATTCTCTCTCTAAAATGCTTGCACAAGACTGAGGTTTGTTGCCATCGACTCAAAACAACACCAAGGTAACAAATCAAAATTTTCTGAGTCTGAGCCACCGTGAAGTTGCCTTGTCACTTATCTTTCCCAATGCACTGGGCAAAGATGATTCTGAAATGCATCCCCACTCTAGGCTAGGAAGAAAGTGGCCCAGCTTGGTCCATTCTGTTGTTCTAGTGTTACCAGACTATAAACATTTGAATTATTAAACTAAATTACATCCAAATATTTTATTAAAATTAAGCCAGATCACTTATGTGAAATATTATTTTATTTTTTGTAAATGTTCTGTATTTTCCTGAATAAACACCTTTCTGGTAGTTTCTGTCAGCTCACTCACCTTCCCTTTGCACTGTATTCTGTTCAGTCATTGGCTCAATGAGTAGTGACAAAGCTACTCCAAATTCAAGATTTCTTTTCAAATATTGCTCATATTTTAAGAATCCCAGAACCAGGCAACTTCTAGAAATTATAATACAAAACGGATCTCCGTGAGAGAAGTAAGGTACAGAACATAAATCGTAATTAATAATTTGGAAAATTTAGGAAAAAAGTTGAAGATTCTCAACATTAGACTTTTTTTGTTTGCTTATCTACAGATACTACACAGAGTAAAATCTGTCATCATTACAACGATGCTGTAAGTTTGAGTTACAGTGTAAGATTATTACACACACGGCTTTTGAGGTATCAACTCTGTCCTGCAACAAAATTCTTCTGAAATAATTATAAAGTACTTATGACACCCTCAGGGTCATTAATCTCCAGAGAAGCTGTGGCTGCCCCATCCCTGGAAGTGTCCAAGGCCAGGCTGGATGGGGCTTGGAGCACCCTGGGGTTGGGGAAGGTGTCCCTGCCCATGGCAGGGGTGGCACTGGATGGGCTTTAAGATCCTTTCCAACCCAAACCGTTCTGGGATTCTATGAAGGTTTTGAATCCTGAATCTGAACTTTCACACTCTTTCTCATTTTTCAGACTACAAGTTGAGTAAATCCCTCTGCTTTAACGCTGTGCTGGGCTCCTGCTGCTGTCTGACAGCAAAGGTTCTTGGTTTGGCATTCCCAGGAAGGTCTGTCCCGCAGGAAGGGAACATCCAGGGAACCAGATCACCTGGCCCTGCAATCAGCTCTCAAACACCCTGGCTGGCCCAAGGGCAGTTTGTAACTCCTTGGCCAACCCCAAGCACCTTCCAGGCTCAGTGAAGAGCTTAGGGGATTCTTTGGAGTAGTTTTGCAACCCCTGACTAATTCTGACTGCGTGCGTTTGGTTTGCCCAGAGAGCGAGAGCCTGCCAAGAGAGCTGATTTCTCCTTCTGTCAGGTATTTCTAGAGACTCTCTTTTGGTTTGAGTTTTTTCAGTGCAAATGTCTTTGAGATTATTAAATGTGATATCTTACAGTCTTTCACCTGGGAGAGGAAATAGCATTTTTCCCTCTGTTCACCACAAGCAGCTCTCGAAATAATGGTCTTAAGAGGCAGCAAGGGAAATTTAAGATAATCTTGAGGAAACTGATGACAACTGTTAAGCCCTGGAGTAGATTGCCTACAGAGGTTCTGCTGTTGCTAGAAAGGGACTGACGAACTTGAAGATGCATTTAGGTGTTGCTGATCCTTCAAGGTCCTTCCACTTTCCACTGCCAGTGAATCAGGAACAGAAATGAAGTGTGCCTCGTTCCTTTTCAGCCTCAGAGGTTCCTTTCCTTTCCTTGTCAAGGCAGGAGTTATGACCCTGACGTGCTTTTGCTCTCTTGGTTTATTGGTTTATTACAGTTCAGTTTGTGTGGCTCGGAGAAGCAGGTTTAGCAATTGTACACGGCAGAGATTGTCATGGTGCTTTGTAGTTCTTTCTCTTTTTTCCAAGACTGACAAAGAATCTTTACAATATAAATGAAATTAGAACAGTCATTCTTACAGGCTTAGCTGTCACATCTATAAAAATGCCCCAACAAATATTAATCCACAAAGAAATGTTAAAGGACAGAGACAATAACAGGATGTTGGAGAAAAAAAAAAAAACAAACAACAAACTGTTGTCTCTAATACTGCATTTTCCTTTGAAATAACTGTCATAGGCAAATTTAGAGTTTGTAATTTCAACTCAGAAATTCTAATTGGTGAAGCCAGGGCAGTTTTTCCAAGTGGAAAGGTGTTTAATTCACTGGGCTGGGGGAATGGTGGTTAAGCTCATTTGACAGAGAGCTCTCTCGTTCAAGTCCTAGAATGAAATTCTTTGCACGTGTTTATGCATTCGGTGAAATCAGAGGTCTTTGTACTGTGTTTACTGAACAGCTTTTATGAGATATAAATACCAGCACATTCTGGTGGGTTTCTAACAAACAGAATGGTCTGCTCAGCCCCAATATGGTCCCGTGTTAGAGCAGATTGGATGGTACCCTTCGATGATAGGAAATGCATTCAAATTCCATCCAATGGCTTGTATGGCTTATAAATTTAGAGAGGCTGTGGGTGTAGAGAAGCTGATTGTATAGCATTATTCATTACGTGCCTTATATCAAGTTTTGGCTCCTATTCTGTTCAATGATTGCACATTAGCATTCTTCTTGATCTTTGGTGCGTGACGCTTCCTGCAGAACTGGTTTGAACTAGTCCTCCTGCTTAAAGAATATTCTTTCTTCTGCTCCTGTCATTAGAAAAACTTATTATTGATAGTTGATGATTTTCCAGAACTCTTCCCAGTTCCTAAAGCTACAGGCTGGATACTCACAGAGCAGCCATGTCTCTGGAACAGAGCTGATGGGAGGATGGATGAGGGGCTGATGGATCATTTAGGAAAGGCTCCTGATGTCATCTTCTACTTTGGCCACAGGTAGAAGGTTCTTCTGTGTCCCTCTGACTGATCACTTGGGTTGGCAGCTGACTTGCAATTAAAATAATGAGGCAATTATTGAGTTCAGGGAGTGATAGTCTAAATTGCACTGACCACAGAATTAGCAGTTTGTGAATTAGGAGCTTGTGAGGAGCAGAGTTCTCTCTCTTCACTCTCACTGTCTGTAAAGCACGTTCCCCTTTCTATTACACTGAGTTTATTTTAGCCCCATGCTCTGTGGTGTAAAATGCTTTCATCCTGCTTTGTGGATAATCTTCCTTAGAGACAGAGAAACTGGGCTGCAGGGAATGGGGGAACATCTTTTCTGATACAGTTATATGGTGGTGGTTGTTTTTACTATTATTATTACTATTATTATTATTATTATTATTAGGCAAGATTTTTACCAGTAGCTTTAAGAGCTGGTAAGTGAACAAAGCCAGGTATGGCACAGACCATCCCCAAGGGCAAACCTAGTGTCTGGAACATGCCACCTCTTATTTAACGTTTTGGTTTTAATTTAGAAAAAAAATTTCAATATTCTTATCTTAAAATAATACATCTTGTTTTTCAGATGGTGTGGAAGCGTGGAAGAGTAATACCTGCCTTGCAAAGGAAGTAAAAATGTCTCAGGTTGATCATGTACAGTTGTGGCTCAAGTAAGGACAGTTCTCACTTCCAGATATTCCCAAATATCTCACGTTGCCTTTAAGATTTTATGCAAACAGGGCAGTCTTTAAACAGCCTCCTTTAGCTTCAAGTTTTTAAGCCTCTCCTAATTAGTCTTAAAGCCTGAACGTGTTTATGACTGAAGATCCTACTTGCTCCCTGGTCCAACAGCAGGGAAGTGAGGTGCTGATGAATATTCCGAGATGTTTGTCTCGGTCTGTGAGGGTCAGGGACTGAAGTCACTCCACACAGGTCCAGAAATTGCTGGAAATTTCAGCTGCCTCCAGGTCAGGGCCATGCACAGGTCTGTGAACACCTCTTAAACTCTTTCAGCACTGCTCCAAACACCAGGATGGAGAGAACAAGGGTCTAACGTGACTCCTCTCTCAAGAGATGCAACTTAACTCCTGGTTAATAATAAAATAATTTATCTCACGATAAATTGAGATGGAAAATGTGTCTTTCTGAACACCAAAATATGCTTCAGGCAGAATGGAGCTGACGTTTCACCAACCAACTCCAGAAGGTGCTGATGCCTTAGCAGTTTGTAGGAAGGGTTTGTGTTATTCCATTGTTTCAGGACAAAAGGAACTGAGTGTTAAAGTAGATTCTTTAGAACTGAACTAATGCAGCAATAGCACATCAGGCAGAGAGAGGCTTGCTTAATGTCTCTGTGGTGGTAAGCTGCCTTTTTAGCATGTGTATACCTGACAAATTATGCAAGTGAAGACTTTTCTTGATAAATATAATAATGCACAGATAAAAATAGTAAAAGAATAGTAAATATAGTAACAATAGTAAAAGAACAATTATGTGTGAACCAGACAGCAGAAAGCAGAGCAGGAAAGCTGAAGCATTACCAGTGTGTGAATGAGGTAATGTAGAAAACACAATCTGGTGGCATCTTTGTAAAATGGAAAAATGTTTAAGGAATGAGTAAATAATCGGATATAAACATAAAAGCAGCAGCTAATGGAGATTGCAGTGACACATGGAATGCTGGCATTGTGCACATGCAGACTCTCATAGCCACGGAAATCATCAGCAGCCCCACAACAGGGAACCCCTTCTGAGTGCTGCTTGCTCAGAGCAGCCAATATCCAGGGATGACTGGAAACCACTCGTTTGTGAAGCTTCTGTAAAGGAGGAAACAGAAGGCAATTAGTGAAAGCCAAGACTCTTTAATCTCTCCCTGCTCCATGGACTTTGTTCTTGCTCTGGAGCTTTATATAGACTGTGTGAGTATAAAGACCTACCTGGGAGGAAGGTGCAAAGTATAACCTTGTTCATTGTAAACGAGTAACCCTCCATATCCATAGGGTGTTTTAAAACATGATTTACAACCCAACTGGATGTGGCTGTCTGATCCAGGAGGAGATTTATAGCAGTTGAGAAAAGAGTAATCTGATGGAGTGGTTAAAACTAGAAAGTGCTTTGAGTCAGTGGCAATAATCCCCAAAATGGTGAGCTGTGTGTTACCCCACTGTGTGCCAACGTGACTCCTGAAATGTTAATCTGGGTGAGATACTGAAGGAAAAAACTCGCAGGATGAATGTTTGTGCTTCCTAAAGCTCCTTCCTAAAACTGGCTGCATTTTACTCGCTCGGGGCAGTGACTGGTTTTGCCAGCAGCATTGCACAGGATTAGCTTTACTGGGGTACAATTAATTCATATATTCTAGTTTGGGGGCAAAACAGTTGCTGTGCTGGCAGAGGGAAGCAAGTCAGAGGATAGACAGGTGGAGCTGTGTCAAAATACAAATTCCTTCCTCAAAAAATCCAGCAGCCCTGGGTTTAAACTGCAACTGTTCTGATTGTGAAATCAAAAATAAAATCAAAATTCACATTTGACTGGAATGTTTTGATTTTGACTATTTTCCAACTTGAAACATAAATAAAGAGTAGTTATAAAATTAAGTGTAACAGCACACGCTCTCCCTATCAGCACAAGGATCTCACTCTTGGAAGAATAAGTTAGAACTTGTCAGGTGGCTTGTGGGCTTAAAAAAAAATTCCAAACCACCAAAAATCATACAACACAATCAGGAAACCAAATATTCATCGCTTTACATAAGGCTCCTATCTGAATTCTTTCTTGTGCTAAAAGGTTTTATAAGATAACGAAAACTTTTATGCTCAAATGGGTGATAAAAGCCATAAAGCCTCCAGTAAATGGAAGTTCTCATAAACAAAACACCAAGTCCTATTTAAAAGAACTGTTTCATGTTTACGCTGCCAAGTTGCTGATGGTGCACAAAGTTGTTCTCTTAATAATGAGCTGGGTAGAGGAACGCCCAGCATCCAAAAATGTGTTACCTCCTCAGAGATCTGCATTTTAATCAGCTGATGAAACAGATGTGGGAGGATTGTCAGGAGCTCTGGTGCTGAAATCCCAGAGAAGCAGCTATAGATCTTACACATTTTTATGGGAAAAAAAAAAAAAAAAATTATCAGGTTGGTTTCTTGCTTTCTACCTGCCCAGTAAGAGACGAGTCAGAAATGTACGTTTTCTCAAAAGTGGGAAGGGTTCAAAATGAATAATTTTTCAAAATTAAATTCTGCACAGTGTTTTAGTTCAGCAAAACCAAAAGCTGGCTAAATGCATCCATAACCTGGAAACTTTTCCATGTTGCATCAAGACAAACATCATAAACTTTGTACTCACAGAAAAATTGAAATTTCAGGTGTAAACTGTAGGAATATATCAAAACTTAGGTCACTCCAAGGGAGAGGAACTATGAATAAACCCCCAAATTTTATGACAAATAGATATAATATATATTTAGCCAAATAACATAGTGGAGAAGAGAAGCTCTGTAGGTCCCAGCATGGGACAAGGTATTTCAGTCAGCCTCTCTGGCTGCTCCAACAGTAGTAGTAGTGAGTAGTTAAAAAACTAGTAGTTACTAATGGTCTGGTAGTAGTGTGAAGCAGGTTAAAATATCCCTGTTCCAGTTTCTGTGCCAGATTCCTCAGATATTCAGATATTTTGTTGTTGTCTCTGTATGCCTGTGATACACGTTGACCAAAGAACTGTTCACTACAGTTGTTATTTAAAATTCCAATCCTCCTTCATCCTCAGCCACAGAAATTTCATAGCAGTTGAATAATGGAAATGATGATCCATCAGAAATTAAGTATATCCTAAAGCATTCTTTAATCGTGAGCAGTTTTTGGGTAGAAAAACAGTCTCTAAAATCTATAGCAGATTTTATTTACAGATGTTAGGCACTTACTCCCTCACTTTTAATAGTTTTATACTCTAAACACTTTTCTGTGTTACTTGCTTAATGATTTCAGATTTTCTTTAAAGACAGATCAGCTGTTTCTCTAACACATTTTTAGTCATGTACAAGTAACAGCAAAGATAAACTCCCAAATCCCTGTCTTGTTCTCCCCAAAAACGCCAAGGTACCAACCCTTATTTCAGTGTGTCACGAGCACAGCTCCTTTATCTCCTCTAATAAGGAGGCTTGTTCCTCAGGCAGTCTGTCCAGGAGAGGGAAATGCAAATTGTTGCTTTGGAATTGAACTGGTTTCCTGCTCTTCGGTCATAATGAATGCAATATCTTCCCTTGGCGTGGAACTCCGGAGTGTTTAACTCCCAGATCAGCTGCTCCCTGTGCTCCCCGTGTCTGCAGGCCCCTGCCTTTATCAGTTCCCTTCCAGCATCCCTGAACTAGAAATTAGAGCTGGCAGTATAACACAGATATCACTGCTGCTGCTCAGAGGGCTTTTGCAGAGTCATGAAAAAGTTTAGCATCATCTTTTAATTTTGTACCAAGCCTCACCACTGGGTAAAATGTTGTATTTATCATGCAATTATGTTCTGAAGGGTTTTTTGCAGTTGATATTTGTTATATGATAACTGGCAGTGTTTCATTCAGCTGAGGCATTCACTTCTTAGCATGCTGAATGAAGTCTTTAATGGGTAGGAGAAAAGTTGTTCAATGAGGGTTTTCTTTTGCTTGATCACTAATCTCCTGCATAGTATTAATTATCTGAAACAAAGTAACTTGACTGTTAAACATCCTCAACAATTCAAACAGGAAAATGATTAGAAGAAAGAAGTGACTTCTGCTTCAGGGTAAGTGCAGCACTGTATTATTTCATTCCATACCATGAAATACAATCTTTTGAGTAGTTGAAAATACTGAGAGCCATCACAAACCCAGTGTCCTTATAAAACAAAGTAATTTCATTCTGTTTTGGTACTCCATGTACTGCTGTTATACTATAATACAAAGATTATTTTTCCTCTCTGGTGGCACAGCAAAAGTAGAAGTGTATTTGCATGTTCCTTGACAATTTTAGATTATAAATCATCCTAGCTACTAATGAATAAAAGCAATTTTAAAATCTAGGTTTTTCTTTTTCATATTCCAAGGATTTCCATTTCTTTTTGAAGTGTATAAACTAAAACTGATATCACAATTTATTATAAGGAACATATTAATGGGATAAGAGAGATTTCCTTCACCCTTTATGGTCTGATCATGAGCTAGTGCCAGCAAGGTAAATGAGAGTCTTTAAGCCATACCCTAAACTCTGTTCAACCCTTTCTGCTCACTGAATTTTCTTACCACTGAATGTAAAAAGAGAATTATAATTCTGAAATCACACAAGAAGTATTTCAGATCCAATCCTGCTAGTTATGCATCGCAAGGCACCTTGTTAAAATACATTTCTAAATGAAATATGAAATGATACAGCAGATAAAAAGTCATTGTGGGTGAGCACACAGGAATGCTTGTGTGGAACACTGGCAGTGATAGGCTCTGAGCAGCTGCTCCAGTGTGGGGCAGGACAGCCAACTAGTGCTATCCTAAAACAATTCAAGGGATTTCACCTCACGTGCTTTTTAATTTTTTTCCTGTGGGAAGTAGAGCATGTTGTTATTGCAGAGCCACGAAGCACAAGGGCAAAGGCTCAGGCAGTACCAAACCCCACCTGCCACCCTTCCTCTCAGCATTCTCTGCCCCAGCACTGCCGTGGAGAGGTGGCAGATGGGGCTCCAGGTGCCTCAGAGCCAACACTGCAACACTCGGTAGGTGTTCCCCAGCCAGACCTTTGCTCAGGGCTCATCTGTTGTTTCCTCCTCCCCGCTCACCTCCTGCTGCTCCTCTAAATCCCCTCTGCCCCAGTGTGGACCCCAGAGAGCAGAACCTGCTGGTACAAGGCAAGGCCACGAAGCCTGACCTGCATAAAGTGGGCTGTGACCATGCTGAATAATTTTTGCTATAAACACACACTTCTGAACAGAGCTCAGTGTTCAAAGGCAGTGATGTACTTGTGATTTGAACAGCAAGTTCTAGACATCTGCTCCCTTGTCTGAAAATGCCTTCCATCGTGTTTATGGCAATTACTGGTGCTCAGCTTTAGCTGGTACGAGAGCAGAGCCCTGCAGCCAGGCTGTCCCAGCCTTTGGAAGGAGGACAGAGATATCTTCTTGCTTCAATTCCCTCTGCCAGGTGTTGTCCCACAATCAGCACAGCCCGGCCCAGGCAGCCCGGGGTTAAGAGGTTAACAGGAACAACGTGGGGGCACTGAGCTATCGGGATCAGGTCAGCAGGGATAAAGTGGGGGCACTGGGCTATCTCTGCACACAGGCACCTTCCACCAAACCTCAGGTGCACGATGGCTCTGCCTTCAAAGGGAGGATCACATAAACAAAGCCTCTGCTCACCAGCTGGTTCTGACTTCAATTCCAGCTCTAAAGCCTTCCTTCAGCTGAAAGCAGATTTTTATCTCTGCCTCACCAAGTTGCTTATGGGGTGCTGCTGCCTGCCAGGCTTCTTAACCCTCTGTGCCTTAGTCCTTCAGAGGGCTTCCCAAGCCCATAAATAATGTAAGTATAAAAGTTGTAAACACTGTTTCTTGTCGTGGTCTCCCCAAGGGAGTATTTTTCTATTTTATATCAAAGCAGTTTTATTCCTTGTAGCCCCATCTGTCACAGCCGGAATTCCAGAGCAGGTAACACCCTGCATGCCACAGTGCAGCACCATCCCAGGGTTTGGATGTACATGGAACTTTGGTCACATTAAAATTCAAAAGCTTTGTTTGAGGCTCTTTTCATTACCTGGTACAGATCACCGTGCATGTATTACTTACTGTTGTTATTTATGACTCCAATAATCCTCACCACATCTACAAAGCCTTCCGGAAGCTGTTCCATATTTCCATTACAATGGGATGACTTGGGGCCTGCTTTCTGCTGACCCTTGTAGAAATTTCTTTATTAAGCAGGGCAACGTGCTGCATGCAGGTAACATTCCTGAGCTGGCAAACCAACAGGGTTTCCACATTTTATATTACAGCACCTTTTTTCCCCTGAGGACTATTACTGCAGTTTCTGTAGTTTCCTACTGAAGCATAAAACAGTTTCTTATGGTCTGTGTAAAACAGAAGCTGTTGTAATCATATTTTACTGCTTTCCAAGAAATGCTCTTTTTTTAATTGTTTGTGAGAAGCCACTAACAGTTCTTCCGAGCTGGTGAAGCAACAATGAGGTTTTATGACAAGATTTTCTTTGCATTTACTTCCTTTGTAACCAGTGGGATAGAATTTACCTGAAATGCTTTTTATAAACGCTCCTGTGTAAAGCAGGGTGTCTGTTTGGGTTTAATGCCTGGAAGAAAAGTGAAACTTTTTATATGTGATGAATATGTCTCCAGATGTCTCAGTGCCTTAAAATACAGAGTTGTGGTAGGCATTCACCCTAAAATCCGTACCTTCCCAAATGCCTGTTGAGCAGAATTGGTGAGCACTTTTTAATTTCAGAGACAGAGCTTTCAGTGAGTGGCCAGTGTACAACAGTGCAGAAGGTACTGCTCCATCACCTCAGAGGTGTTTAGCCCTAACATGGCACTATAGAAATTATATTTTATTCTGTGTGACTGTACTATGTGGCCTTACAGCACAGTAAGCATGTAGGGGAAACAAACTGACAAAATTAAGAATTTCAAGTTTATCATTAAGAAGAATATTCATTACACAAGATTCTACAATTATACTATTGCTACATGACCTTGCAGAACAAAGTTATGTTCTCAGTTAGGGCTTGCCTGATGCTGCCAGAGAAATCCAACTCAAAATAGGCCAGATTGAGAAACCCAGTTCACATTCTTCTCTGCAGAGTGAGATTTTGAATAAGTAACAAACTCCATCCTTTCTAGATAAGAGCCACGTGGTATTCCATACATAATGATGAGGGCTGGGAATGACAGGACAAGGGGGAACGGCTTCCCACTGACAGAGGGCAGGATTAGATGGCATACTGGGAAGAAATTCTTCCCTGTGAGGGTGGGGAGGCCCTGGCACAGGGTGCCCAGAGAAGCTGTGGCCGTTCCATCCCTGGAAGTGTCCAAGGCCAGGTTGGACAGGGTTTGGGGCAAGCTGGGATAGTGGAAGGGGTCCCTGCCCATGGCAGGGGTGGCACTGGACGGGCTTTAAGGTCCTTTCGACCCAAACCATCGTGTGATGCTCAGAGCAGTTGGTCACCGAAGGCAGCCCGTGCTCTGCGATGCAGGTGCAGGGATGCAGGAACAGAACGTGCTCCTTTCCCTGGCAGCTGCTGCTCCAGCAGAGCCTCCTGCGAGCGGGCAAAGGCGACCGCGGCTCCTGCAGGTGTGAAAGGCTCTCTGGCGAAGTTCATAACCTCTCGTGAAAAGAATATTTAAGTCGTTTGAGTAGGAGATAACTACGGGTTTACACTCCCGCTACACACGTGGTAAAGAGAACCATAGCAAAGGGCTTCCCTGAACAGCGTGGGGCTTTGCTTTTCCCCCAGTGGTGCTTGGTGAGGTTTGGCTGCGGGCTGTACCGGGAGCGCGGTCGGTCCGAGCCCGTTCCCGTTCCCGGGCAGGTGGCGGTGCCGCA
>VWZT01013071.1:99206-139872 GCA_013397055.1 Pachycephala philippinensis
GCTGCCGCCGGGTCAGCACCTCCTGCTCCTCCCGGGCCGCCTCGCCGCTGGACTGCGGCTACGGCTGCGACTCGCCACAGGTAGGGGGACACGGACCGGCCCTGGCCCTGCCAGGGACCCGGGAACCGCGAACCTGGGACCCAGCTCCTGCCCGGCCCTCGGGCGCTGCTCCCCTCATAGACCCGGGACCCAGCTCCTGCCCGGCCCTCGGGCGCTGCTCCCGTCGTGGATCCGGGACCCAGCTCCTGCCCGGCCCTCGGGCGCTGCTCCCCACCCGGACCCACCTTCTACCCGGACCCAGCTCCTGCCCGGCCCCTCGGGCGCTGCTCCCGGACCTGGGACCCAGCTCCTGCCCGGCCGCTCAGGCGCTGCTCCCCTCCCGACCCGCTCCCGGCCGGGATGAGGCGCCGTCGAAGCCGGAGCCCGAGCCTGGGAGCTGCGGGTGCGCCCTGAGGGTCGGGCCGGGCTCCGCCGGGTGTGGGACGGGTCCAGCCTGGCCCCTCCGCCCTCCCCGCGCGTTTCCCGGTGGAAAAGCCGCTGCAGCCGCTCCGCACCGTCCCCAGCCCCGCGGCGCTGTCCCCGGGCAGGGATGCGGTCACTGACACCGTCCCCAGCCCCGCCGGGCTGTCCCCGGGCAGGGATGCGGTCACTGACACCGTCCCCAGCCCCGCCGGGCTGTCCCCGGGCAGGGGTGCGGTCCTGGCACCGGCCCCAGCGCGGTGTCACCCGTGTCCTTCCAGCGCCGGTCCCCTTTTCAGGCAGAACGCCGTTTTTGCCGGTTCTGTCACAGCACAGCAGCGATCCCGCGGCGGGCGGGTGCTCCCT
This sequence comes from Pachycephala philippinensis, assembly GCA_013397055.1. Classification (NCBI taxonomy): domain Eukaryota; kingdom Metazoa; phylum Chordata; class Aves; order Passeriformes; genus Pachycephala; species Pachycephala philippinensis. The sequence goes on from VWZT01013071.1 coordinate 100,032, forward strand.
TCCCACGCCGGGATGTCACCGGCGCGGCTCTGCTGACTTGGGGCTGCTCGTGTAAATAACACGCGAAGCCTGTGTGCTTATTAGTTCTCTTTGAATCGATGGTGCTTAATAAGGTCCGCGACTGAAGTGTTGGAGTTGGGCTCGGGAAGTCCTCACAATGCAGTTCAGCAGGTTTGTTGTGTGTGTATTCGAGGGATGGCTTGAAAGTATCGGTGGAATTTACTGTCATTTTAACACATGCAACTGGTATATTAAAACTAGAAACCAATAGCTTAAGAACAGATTTGACTGCAAAACCAGAAAAGGAGATAGGAATTTATTCTCAAACCATTCTCTCATACAGCAGAATGTCATTAACATCGATAGGATTGCTCTGCTATACTCAAATGGCAACATATGTTTGTTTCAAGATGAGCTCTTACTGAATTTTCTTTCCCGTGTTATATTTACCTGTAGAAAAGAATTTGGATTAAGAGCAATACAAGGTCTGAATTCCTTTCAAAGCAGTATTTGCACTATTTGGGGGCTGTCTTCCTCTCCAGGATGGTTTCTGTAAATCCTGGGAAGTGAGCAAGCGGCTGCGCTAATACAAGGACAAGAGGAAACAGCCTCAAGTTGTGCTAGCAGAGGTTTAGGCTGGATATCAGAAAACTTTCTTCCATGGAATAGATGGTTAAACATTGGAACACACTGCCCAGGGAAGTGGTGGAGTCACCATCCCTGGAAGTGCTCAAAAATGTGTGGATGTGGCACTTGAGGACATGGTCAAGTGGTGGCCTTGGCAGCGCTGGGGAGTGGTTGGACTCGATGATCTTGGTGGGTTTTTCCAACCTGAACGAGTCTGTGATGGTAATGGCTTTGTAGGAGTTGGTTATGGCAGAGCCATTCCCTCTGTACCCAAGTTGTTAATCCTCTTTTGCAAGAGGTAGGGCAGGAGTGTAAACACAGGTCTCTCACCTCCCAGATAAGTGATCTGCTCAGCTAGGCTGGATGATAGTCTGAATTGCAGTTAATTAATTAAATATTCATTGGCATAAACACTGCAGTCCCAGGCTTCCTCTGCCTAGATAAGTACGTGAACAAGGATTACAGACTCAAATGCTGTCGCTGCTCTATGGAGGATGTTTCATTTTCAACATCTGTTGTAGTCACCAAATCCATTGCGTCCTGCTGATGAAAACTAATTTCTTGCTGAAGTGTTTTGCTGGACGAGACTTTAAAGACAAGAGGGTGTAGCTCAGCCAGGCTCTGTGTGGGTTGCAGTTTCAGTGGTGGAGAAGGAAGGCGCCTAATACAGATTATTAGGAAGTTATTAAGGCAGAAAACAGTAACAAACAGGGAAGTCAGCTGGGAGGAGGCAGAAGCGGCCCTGGGAGGGGTGCAGGACATTCCCAAAGAGTGTTGCCCTTTGAGCTGATCGTGTAGGGCCACGTAAAGTGAATAATGGACCGATACCGAGCTCACGTCTGTGTGTTGTAACAGGAGAATTTGGGGTTAGTGGCAGCCCAGAGCTGTAGTTTCAGCTCTGTACTGCTGCTAAAGCAGTCTTTGAGCAATATTTAATTTGCTTCTGCAGAGCTTTTGGGGATTAACAATAACAGACATCTACATCCCTGTTGATACAGTGCTGGTTTTCAGTCATGTGGCTGGGATGTGCTCTTGTGTTTATGTACACTGTCAATAAGCTGAAGAGAGGGAGAATTTGAAATCGGTGTGTGCACAGAGGGCATGTGCTGGTACTTTTTGTGGTTCAGGATTCAGGGTTTTTTTACTTTCTTTGTGTAACTTTGTTTTGTCCTTGGAGTAATTCACAGCAAATTTTGCTCTGCTTGATCTAAATGAGAAATGTTTGGAATAAATTCCATTCCAGCGGGGCTTATGTGTATGAATCCCTTCACCATGGTCATGAAAAGATAATATATGAAATGGCACTTGCAAGGTGTTTGCAGAGAGCAAAACCCTGACAGGCTTTGTAGGGGTTCTCTGTCCATGTGAGAAATTTTGGGAGTCAGGTGTTTGTGTGGCTGGGCTCAGTTCTGTGACGTGCAAAGGGCTCCCACGAAAATGGTGTAATATTAACCAGCTTCAGGGTTGGTCTGTGTTGTAACAGCCTCAAACACAGCCTGCCATTTCCCCATTTCACCTGCCAACTGGAACTCATAAATTATGATTAGATGACTGGATTGCTTGTAATTAGCAAGACAATGTGTTGTGGATAAAGGCCTTTGACATAGATGAAATTCTCACTTTCATCTCTGTGTTGGCTGAAGCCAAGAGGAACCTGTTGAAATAAAAGTGAGTGGACTGACTGCTTCTACATAAAATTGGCACACAGTAAGGATGAATCTATCAAATGCTTATTCTAATATTTAAAAATCTTATTTAAAAATCTTAAAGACTACCCAAAATATTTATTAAAGTGTTAGTGTTACCTTTGGAAATTCTCCTTATAAACCCCATGGCAGGGGTTGGAATGGAAAGAATTTTAAGGTTCCTTCCAAACCATTCTGTGATGCTGTAAAATAGACCCAGACTGACTGGTCAGGCTGTTATAAATTCCAAACCCAGTCATGCCACTGAAACCCACAACAGCCCTGGGCTTTCCCTTTGGAATCTCACCTTCCACTTCCTTCTCCCAGTTAGAAAATGCTGCGTCTCCAAATGCTGTATCTTCTAACTGCATGGAGAGAGTGTCCTGAGCTATGCCCCTTGGGAATGCTGGAAAATGGGAACAGCCCAAGATCCCTTTCCATGGCAGTGTCCCCACTGCTGGGGGACAGTTCCAGAGCCCTTGGAGGTGGCACCTCCTTCTGCAGAGCCAGGAGCTGCGTGTGGGCAACCCAGGCTGGCACAGGGATAGTGTTTCTGCCTCTTGTTCCCCTCCCAGCCTGTGCCAGTCCAGCCTGCTTGGCTGGAACGGGAGAAAGGGCAGGCAAATCCGTGTTTGTAAAGCAGCTCTTTGAAAATGAAAGAGTTTGGGTATCTTGAAAATAAGCATAATTTTATCCAGGCAAAACATTCGTAGGTTCTGTATAATATTGCATATACAGTGAGACTGTCCTTGTGAATATTATAAAGGTCTGGTTCAGCTTAAAATGCTCCAGACTCCTCCGTTGTGGGTTTATTCCTCTGAGAACACCCTGGATGTGTTATTCTCTCTAGACTTTGAGTTAGTCCTGGCACATCTCTCCAACCTTTCAGCGAATTCCAAAGCTGTTGTTTAATGTCACACAATAGCCATTGGTGTCCCTGGGCTGGAATGAAGCACTCCCTGCTGTCCCACGGCTCTCCTGTGTCACAGCTCCGTGTGCTCCAGCACGGACACTGGGATCCAGCCGTGCCTGCTCTGAGACCTGGCTGAAGGAAGGACCAGTGGCCATTCCTTTGCTGAGTATTTCACCTTTTAGTTCCAGCTCTGCAGGTGTCAGCGATGCAGGACTGGGCTGCACGTTCCACCTCTGCGCTGTCTCCTCTCGGAGTTGTGTCCCCAAACTCGGAGTCCTGCTGGCACCACGGGCACACGGGGTGGGCACAGCACTGAGCAGCTTCCCGAGTTTCTGCAGCACTTTTAATTTTGAAATGTCTTAATTACTTTGCTACAAAAACAGTTTCTTTTCTACTCTTGTTTCTCTTTCCTGGTGCTGTTATGATTCACCTTTGGGAGGTTTGGAAAATTGCTTCAGGCTTCCTAAACTTATGCAACAGTTGTCAGGAAACCTGACCTACTTCAGAGCTGCTCTCACCTGGCTGAGAATGTGTCTGAGACTGAACTGCAGCAGCATAAACTTCCCCCTGGGTCTGGGGAAGAAATGGTTCATTATGGAAATTGGAGGTCTGTGCTGTGAGGGAGAATAAACAGGATGCTGCAAACTGACAAATTGCCCAGTCCTTAGGTTGGATTCAGTGGGAACTCTGCTTGTTTGGATAAAGACCTGGATGTGAAGAGCTGAAGCAATGTGTCATTTCTTGGAACTGGTAGAGGACAGTGTCTGCAATTACTTGTAGACAGTGCTGGGGCAAAACCTGAAGAAATCTGTTTGAAAACAAGGCTGTTGCCAGGGACAGGTTTTTGTAATTTAAAAAGGCACATCTGATTTTTCATTCAGGAATGTGGAGATGCTCTGTGTGGGCATCATTCCCATAGGTGGCAATTGTGGAGTTGTGTGAACTGGATGTGACCCAGTGGGCTGCTGGGCAGATCCTCTGTCCGTTTCTGAGTTTCAGCAAAATCCAAATTTTCATGCCTTAGTGAAATAAATAGACATGATGATGCATCTCCATCTATACCAGCTGAGTTTGATGTGTAACATGAAAATTGAAAGTAAAAGAGATGAACTGGAACAGGGACATGGGATCCAGGAAGCCTTATCCAGCTTTGATTTGTAGCCTGTTCTGTTGCACTTATAGAAAATATGGACTAATTCCCTCAGACCTGCAAAGAGGGGATTGAGAAAAACCCAGCCCTTGAAATGCAGAGATGGGTTGTGTCTCGCTGTGCTGCACATGGGCCAATTCCTTTGGGGTGGGAAGGCCCTGGGTTTAAAACATCTCCAGGTGATTGTGGCGAATGGATCTTAAAGTATTTACAGCCAATGTCCATAATCACATTCCTTTGGGAATCCCCGAAGGCCTGAGCTCTGTCAGAAAAGGTGTTAGAGGCTGAAGTGCAGCAATCTCTGAACCTTTTTTCCTCCCTTGCAGGGCACCATTCGCAGGATCATTATCGAGAACCCGGATCAGGTAGGGAAACTGTGCTGGAGTTCCCTCAGCTCCTCCCCAGCTGCCTCCACCGGGGATGATAAACACTTTGAGAGCACACAGCTCACACCTCTGAGGGTGAGAGGTGGAATTATGAGAGACTGAAAACACTGCAGAATGGCCAGTCAGGCTCCCACCTCTCAGCAGTTAAGTCTTCATTAATATTGATTAACTACTAACTGTTTCTACTGTATTTATGTCACATAGTCCCTATGCAAGCACAGGCACTTTGTTTCCAAATGGACACACACTCAAATGTACACATCCTAAAGGACATCTCACATGTCTTTAAATCATCTGTTTTTAGTCGAAATTACACTAATGCTGAGTTTGCTGTTTGACAAGATTTATGGATGTTTTTATTTATGTGTTTTACAGGAGCCATTATCCCCTTTTCTTAGAGGGGCGAACTTCTGTCCTGGAAATAATGTCATCTATGAAAAGACAATAAGAAAATATGAGCTATTAAATCCCCTCCAAGTAAGTTGGGTGTTTATATTATCTATTGCAAAAAAAAAAAAGTTGAGGTGGTAGCAGGAACTTGATGTTTCTGGGTTGGTTTGGTTCTGGGTTTTTGTTTGTTTTTGTTGGGAGTAGCTGCCAATCTGAGAACTGCCTTGTTGTGATGTAGTTCACATTCTCAGAGTAAATGAAGCAATATTTAAGGAGAGCAGAACGCGGAATGTTTGCCATATTTTTCTGAAGAATTTATTATTAACTAACAATGAAAACTGCTTTGTATCTCTAATACTGTCAGTCTATATCCAAATAGTGACTGTGAATTAGTTTCTTGCAGTGGCTTCACAACAGACAACCAAGATAAATTTTTGGGAAAAAAAAATTAAAAATACAATTTTTATTTTACTGACTCTTGAAACAATATATATTTGGCAAACCTGTCTGAAATTTCATCTTACAACTGGTGTTTTGTCAATAGCAAAAATATTGCTCCATTTTATTGCTCTGAAATATTTCCAACAAGAAAAAAAAAAAACCCTGAAATTTAGCATATCTCAGAGTGATTTACCTGGGTTTTTTTTTTACTTTGTTTTTTTAAACTGAAGTTTTCATGCCACTCACTCTGGATTTTAGGCAGCTGAATTATCTGTGATATCCAGTCTCTGAAGTGGAAAAAGGAAAAAAAAGTAATTATAAATAACAGCTTCCTTCTTTCTGCAGATGATGTGCAAAGAAAAGAATAAAAATTTGTGGAAGTCTTGCAAACCATAGTTTTATGCCTGGTTTTTGTTACCTGGGCTGTGTTTTGGTTTAGGTCAAATCAGGAGCGTAGTGTTGAAGGAAATTTTCATGTGTAATGGGACATCCACCTTGGGAAAGGTGTATCTCCTGTGCTTTTCTAAAATTGGAGGGAAAATGGTGAATTACAACCCCGGATCATAAAAGTGTGAGGCAAACTCCTGTTCAGCTAGGAACAAGAGCAATTTTATTCAGGTTATTAAAACATCCAGAACGCCCACCAGCCTTGGCAGTCACAGGCACATTTCACTCGCTGTTGAGGCTGATCTCCCACCCCGTGCAGCCGTGGCCAGCGCTGACAGGTCCGGTTCTGTCCGCAGGAGAGGCAGTTCCAGGTGTGCCAGGCGGAGCAGTGCCCGCCCGCCCCGGTGCCGGTGCCAGTGACCCAGCAGTGCCAGCAGACACAGACGGGCAGCCCCTGCGAGCTGGGCCCGGGCCCGGGCAGCGACGAGTGCCGGGGACACACCGTCAGGAGGGGCACGGCCTCCCACGAGCTGGTGAGGGCTCCACGCCTGGGTCTTGGAGGGGTTTGTTCTTGGGCAGGGACAAAACTCCGGGAATGAAGGGTTTCATGTATCTGCGGGTTTTGTTGGAACTCTCAGCACCACACAGGGTCTGTGTGTCTGGCTGGAGCTGTCCAAGGCTTTGTCACTGCTGTTGGGGGGGAAATGGCTGTTAGAGATGGTGTATTTCTCGTTGTCACAGACCTGTGCTCAGGTGTGCGCTGAGATCAGCCCACGGTGTTTAACTGGGCTCAGTCTCGCTGGGTTGTTTGGTTTTGTTTTTCTTTACCCATCGATTCAGTCAGGTTCCACCTGTCAGTCTGTACACAAGGACTGAGGGATGCACAGCTCTGCCTCTGCGTTGGGAGAAAACACACTTTGCTTTATAACTCAACAAACATCAGCTCAGGATTCCTTTCCTCCTACGCTGATCAACCAGAGCTTCAAATATATTTCCATTTGATGCAAAAGTTGTTGACGCAGATTCACTGGAAGCACAAAAGGAGCTTCCTGGTGTAGCTGTAGCCTGTTAGTGCAGCTGGGGAGGGAGTGCAGCAGGTCCCTCCTGTGCACCCAGTCGGTGCTTGGGTGACAAAGACAAACACCCTGGGGACCTCAGTGTCAGAGCTGTGCAGAACCTTCCAGAGCCCGACACTCCCATCAAGCAGCTCGGGACACTCAGCTTGGGCTGATGTTCCCGTAGAGCTGATGACAAACGATGGCATTGCTGTGGGAGCAGGACTCTGCCTGTTGTTCTAAAGGAAGTCATTCCTCTCTGCACAGTTTATTGAAAACCAGCAGTCATGGAAGACCCACTACCAAGGAAAGTGTAAACAAATTGCAAATGTCTAAGAGCAGCCAGACCCAAATCCATCCTACCTCTGTAGCATTTTCATGTTCAGCTTTCCCCCCAGAGAAGGGATCCTGTTGTGATCTGGTGCCTGTCTCGTGCCAGGTGAGCTGCCCCCAGGAGAGCCCCGAGCAGCTGGACTGCCGCTTCTTCGGGGAGCTGCTGGCGGAGCTGCACCGCAAGAGCACTGACCTGTACAGCTGCTTGCTGCAGCACGTGGAGAAGATTGGGACAAGGTATTGCCACTGGATCTGTCATTCCCATGTCCCAGACATGCAGCACTGCACAGCTGACAGGGACAGTGTTGTTCGTCAATTGGTTGTACTCTTTCTTTTCCTTCCTGACAGCTAGAATTGACTGGATGTTTTACACATTCATCTGATTTGCAAGTAACTGAGGACATAAAAATGCTGTAAGCCAAGGAAATTTATTGAATTTGATGCTTAAGAATTGTGTCTCACACGTGTGTGTACATTGAGCAAACAAGTACTTACAGCACACTCTGACATATATTTCATGACACAAATCTATTGCTGTGTCCTGAAGAAACACCCCAAATGTCCAAATTTCCTCTGTCCTGTTGAGATGTTGTGTCATGGATTAAAGGACAGCCACCACCAGGCATAAAGCTCAGTGTCTCTAATCTCATCCAAATGAACATTAAGCACATTTTCTGCAGAGCCCTGCAGACCATCTGTGGGAAGAAGTGAGATTCACACACAACCTTCCCCCTTCCCTCCCAATCACCCTCATTCTTCCCCCTCACTCCTGGTCTTGTCTGGTGCTTTCCAAGGTCACTGAATAAGGAAAGTGCTCCTGTAGCAGAGGGGAAAAAGGGAATTTAACCACCACAGAAGCCCTGACAGTGCCGAGTCAACACTTGGGGCAGGGCAGGGTATTGCAGCAGAGTTGTGGGCAAACCATTATCCAGGCAATTAAGGGAGTAATTGGGTTAACTGACCATAATTGGGATAACTGCCCAAAGAACTGGGGATTATTGTCAGCCCGTGTTGGCTGTGCTGCTGTAGGACTCCAGTCTCCCTGGGAATTCCTCCCTGGAGTGGTGTTTAACAGGTCACTGCCTGGCACCACAGAGGGAAGGTAACTAGATGACTCCTGAGCTGATAAAGACCTTTCCTTGCTCTGTATGGTCCAGATAATCTTTTAGTGGTGAATGTGGGCCTGAATCCTGAAAGTTCTCAAGCTGCTTTGTGTTAACAGATCCTTGGATTTTGTGTTTTGCAGGAACCACGACATTGAATTCACGTGCCAGGTAAGGCCCAGGCTGTCCCCTGACCCCGGTGGGGGGTTCAAGCAAATTAAGCCCAGCCAGTTGCAGTGAAGGAGGTTGGTCTTTGTTAGGTTCCTGCTTGGTAAAAACAGTCAGAGCCTGAAACCTACTGCCAGGCAGGTATTTGCAAATGTGATAATACTGAAAGGAAACATCAAGAATTTGCACTATTCCAGTATGAGAGTCAAATTTTGGAATTCTCTCCTGCTGTGCCAATAATGGTTTCACTGGAAAACGGCTTGCACAGGTGCCTGTATTTTCACAATGTGTTTTTTGCAAAGGCTCCTTCACTCCCTGGCCAGTGAAGCTGCTGCTGAGCAGCAGGTGCTGCACCTTTGAAGGCATTCAGTGTGAATGGGGCAGAAATACCTGTCCAGGCTTCACCTGCAGGAAGCAAATGCCACTGAATCCTGGCAGCATCTCCTGCTGGTCACCTGGGGTTTATTGGCAGCCCAGTCACTGGTCAGACACACGAGGCTTTGCCCCACCATGAACTGCTGGGAGTTGTTGCAGCATCAGCTGTTAATCCCTGAGACAGGATTGGCTTGAATACTGCTTTTAAAATAAATGTTAAATTTAAGGATTTGAATATATGCTTCATGTATCACTTCATCTCACTTTGTACATGTCCCACATATAAAAGACTTTGGAAGTTTTCTGGATAGACTTTGATCTATTTTTGTTCTTATTTGCCTTGTACTAAGGATGTTTTTCATAGCAGAGCTGTGTAATTAATGAAGAAACCACATTAGTATCTACCAGGCAAAATTCTTAATCAAGATGTCTCCCCTTTCCTCCTTTCTTTGCTTAGACTGAAGATATTGAGGAGTTAATTCCCAAAGGACTGTCTGAGGCAACAAAGCAGCAGATTCGTTATCTCCTCCAGGTAAGGGAGCTTGGCAGCCTGTAGGAACTGGGAGCAGTGGGAGCTGGCTCACACACAGGAGGGACTTGGTACAGAGCACCCTTCACTCTGCATTCCCTCATCCCACTGCTTCTGGAGTAAAGGGGGTGGAATGGTGGCTTTAAGGGAAGCGTTACAAGGACCCACAGTCCACTTGTGTATTTTAAACTGAGTTTTACTGGGGTTTTCCTGCAGTTTCACTGGAAACTGTCTTGGCTTTAGACCACTGACAGGAGAAGAGAGACCTTTCATCTTTGTGTTGTGTATTAAGGCTTTACTTTAAAAGCCAAACACAAATAGGAGGTGCTAAAAACACAGCAGCAGAGGCTGAATCCCACGTGCTCCCAGCCCAACCCCATGGCTGGGCATGGAGCAGGCAGGGAGGGGTGGGGAGGGAGCTGAAGAACCAGACCAGGAGGACAAAACCCTTTACACCTGAACCACAACAGCAACGGTTCCGTTTGTTGCCAGATGCCAAAAGCACAGCTCAGCACTCAGAGCTTTGCCAGGCAGGAGTGTCAGAGCAGGAGTGTCCTGATCTGGGCTCCCTCAGGGAGGGGGAGGGTGATCCTACCGGGGAGCTGCACCTTGGAATCACTTCCTGGTAAAAAAATCCATTGCAATGAAGCTGTGAAGGAGCAGCCTGGTCTGAGTTTGCAGCTACCCTGCTCTGACCTCCCCAGTCCCTTCCACCTGGAATTATCCTGTGCTTCTCTTACAAGGAAGATGGACATCAATCCCCAAATATTCCATGGCCTCATGCTGGCACACAGCTCCAGGTGAAAAAGCTGAACAGGCATTTCCTGTTGTCTCTGTGTCCAGCTGGTTTCACATCCTCAGCTGTGATTAAAAAATGCAGCCAAAATGGCTTTTGGGGAGCCAGGTGTTGTCAGGATACACCCAGAGTGTCCCAGACCCTTGGCCACTGGGACAGAGCTGGGAGGGAAGGGTTTGCACTGCCCAGGATCCCGAGCTGGGAATGCCCAGGGGCTCCTCTCAGGACACAAAGAATTCCACAGGAAAAGCCCATGGCACCTCTGGGATTTTTAGCAACCTCTAGCACAAAGCAGTTGCTGAGTGGGGTTTTACTTACACTTTCATAGTCTAAATGTCACCATTTGACTCAATTCCTTCTTTCAAGCTACTCTGTAGTGTATTACACAATAAAACCAACAAAACCATAAGGCGAAAGTGAAATTCCACTTTAATTACAGAACAAACAAAAAGGTGAGTTACACTAGGAATGAAATCTCAGTCACACCGTGGCACCAGTGGGGATAAAAAAACTGGGCAAGGGCCAATCCCCATAAGGATAGAGAGCATGAGAGCTCATTCTTCCAAGGGAACACACAGGAGGGTTTCACTTCTGTCCAGACAGTAAAAAACCACAGCTTTTGCACGGAATATTCAGCGCTTACAGGAGAGTCACAACTTGAGGAGTTATTTTCCGTGTCCTTTCAAAGTCTAGTTTTCTTCTTTTAAATATTATAAATGTATCATGAAATGCAACAATTTATGTTTTCACCTGAATCAATACACGGCTATTAGAGGCATTGAAATTAACATTCCAAAGGAGAACAGTGTTGGGCTGTGGTCACTTCTGGTTTTCTCTTTCATCCAGGTGACTCCTTTCATCTTTGGGATCTTTTTCCTTTTAAAGGGAGGAGTTGGCTGTATGAGCTTTTTTAATTTAAATTTTAAAAAATGTTAATTAAATTCCCTCACCCTTGAGCCCAAAGCTTTGCCAGATCTCAAACATGACTCATTGCTCTGTGCCTTTTCAGGCAGGGCAGTAATTTTTAAAAATCAGTGTAAGCACAAAGCTTTGAAAGCTCAAATAATAATTGTACAATATTAACACACTTATTTTTCCCTTTATTGGTGCACAAAGGCAGTTCCTTACCCTGTTGTTCCTTCCACTTTAACAACGTTGTCCTGTGTTACAAGGCAGAAATTGAACACTGGCATTTGCAGAACAATGAAAATGTTTCTTGTAGAAACTGTGGGCACTTCAAAGGACATGCAATGGTTTTAGAAGTTACTGTCAGCTGTAATGCAGTTTCTGTTCTACCTCTTGTCAGGCATATTGTAAACAAAGCTGCCTAATTAATCCCAATTATCCTTCTAATTTCTCCCCTCCCAGATGCGAGCGACGTCGGACAAATCCCTGAGACTCGTGCTTTCCACGTTCAAGAATCTGCGTGAGGAGCTCTGCCATTTGCAGGATGACCTGGGGGTGAGTCTGTTCCTGAGCCCACAGCTCATCCAGCTGTTCCCAGCTGTTCCCAGCTGGCAGCAGGAGCCCAGGGCTGGCATTCCAGGCTGTGGCTGTGGTGATGGCAGTGGGAGGCTGGATGGACACGGGTGGCTTTGGCAGCTCCAGGGGTTCTCTGGGCTTCAGCCATCCCAGCTCTGTGGCTGTGGATGCAGGCAGCAGATCATTCCTGCTGGGGAAGCAGCAATGTTGCCCACACCAGCCCAAGTGCTGGCACTGCTGGGAATGTCACAGCATTGTCCTGGAAAATGCAAAGTTGAGGGAGAAGGAGTTTGAACTTGAGCACAGAACAAGGAGTCTGTGCAGTGGGCTTAGTTTTGGGGTGGTTTTTGTTTGTTTGGGTTTTTTTTGTTGGCTTCTATTTAAATTATTTCTGGGACAGACTGGAAGGGCAGTGTCCAGGATCCCAGCACTCACCACCCAGCACAAAGCCACAGGCACTACAGTGTGTGTGCTGTGTACCTAAATCCCAGACTTTCAAGGAAGTTGAGCATTCTCTCAGTTCTAAAACATCCCTTTACTACTGACTCTGTGTGTTGCACTTTATGGGAAGAGTTTACTGAAAAACTGCAGCTTTTGACTGTGAACTTCTGACTTTTGTCCTGCAGAAGCTAGAAACCGACAATGTCTTGCTGAAGAAGGATTTGGCTTTTAAGGATTCTCAAGTAAAAGAATATGAAACAATGTTGGCTTCTCTGAGGGAGAACAATCGTCAGCAGCAGGTGAATCTAGAAATGTTTGCAGTGTCATTCCAGGCAGCCAAAATGGGGGCAGTTTGCTGACTTTTGGGTACTCTGAGTAACTGCTGCCTGCTGTGTGTGTGATGCTGTTCCTCCCCCGGGGAATTCCATGTGCTCACTCCCCCTGTGCTTTCCAGCAAGGGCTCAGGGACAGCACTGCCAAATGCCGCTCCCTGGAGGAACAGCTCCTGTCCCTGCGGCTCAGCGAGGGCGACAAGGACTGCCAGCTGAAGGAGCTGGAGTACAGCAAGAGGGCCCTGGAGCAGGAGATCCAGAGCCTCAAGCTGCAGGTGAGGGCTCACCTGGCTGGGTGCAGCAGCTGAGTCCCAGACTCAGAGGGGTCAGTGTAGGAAAACTAATGACAAAAATGCTTTGTAAAATAAAACCTGGTTCTGTGCTGCAGAGCTGCTCCAGCCCAACCCTGCAGACCACGACGGACGAGCTCTCCAGCCGCTACGTGGAGATGATCAACAGCCTGAGGGAGGACAAGGACAGGGAGATCCGCAGCCTCAGGGTGAGGGGCTCTGCTGGCCCTGGCTGGGTGCAGGGACAGCTGCACTTAAAACAGCACAGATCTACCATAGGCACTTTTTGGGTGGCTTCTGCTTCTGCAGTTACTTTACTCATAGACACTGGTGATGGCTCAAACCTTTCACAGTAGAACAGAAAACTGTGATTTAAAAAAAACCCCAACTGATCCCCAATTTCTTCATGTAAAGAACAATCTGATTAGCAGGCTGTCCTAAAGGGATATTTCGTGTGTCCTTATAACATAAGAAATTAGTCGAAAGATGCTCAATAGGAAACAAAAATAAATCCCAGTCACAGCTGGATGTAGGAAATGTCTCTCATGGAAATCAGTGCTAAAAGTGTCTGGAAGCCAATTCAAGTGGTTCAGTGTTGGTTTAGCTTTACAGAGTTATAAAATAATTAAATTAATACTGGGTAGAATTCAGTCCAATTAGCACTTTCTGAATTTACTGTGTGGCTCAGCTTCCTGATCTGAAAATGCCTGGGTCTCATTGTTGATAGTGTTAATGAAATGCCACCCCCGGGGCCCTGGGTGGGTGCTGAGGGGCCCTGCCCAGAGCCCCCCACACCTGAGAGCTCCTGCCTTGTTCTGCAGTCCCAGCTGTGCCAGTTCCAGCAGGACATAACCAGGAGAGAGGGGAGCAACAGCGACTTGCAAATGAGGCTGCACGAGCTGACAGCGCTGCTGGAGGACAAAGAGGCTTTTATTAAACAACAGCAAGAGGTAAAATAATACAAGTTATTTCTCTTCTAAGGGCTTTTGTACTTGAGCCTCCATTTACTGTGTAGGTGGAACCTTACCAGGAAGTCCCTTGTCCTCTCCTGGCTCAGGAATGGGGGTTAGGATTTGTTTTAACCGAATGCTGTTCCTCTGCCAGGCTTCTGGAAGGACAGATTTTCAGACTGTTCTTTGAGAGGAAGTCCTGCAAATATTTTGTTGTGACTTTATTGAACTGATACTTCAGAAAACGTTACTTCACATCAATGTTTGCTTTTGGTTTTCTCAGGAGCTCTTCAGACTGAAGCATGAGAAATTACCCAGCAGTCAGTCCCCTGGGGTGACAGCCATCATCACTAAAAAGTAATGTGTTATTCACCTTCCTTACAAACACATCCTTTGGGCTTTCCTTTGTTTAGGCTCTGTTAAGCAACCTGTTCAACTCTCTGCAGGTACAGGAATCAGTATCCTATTCTGGGTCTGCTGTCTGATGACTACAAGGTCACATCACCTGTTAATAAATCACAAACGATTGTAATTGAGAGGACTGGAGAGATCTGGAAACACGTGAGTTTACCTGGAGATGGACTGTTCCCTCTGCAATCCCTAAGTGTTCAATTTAACTTCAAAGCAAGTATTTCCCAAACTGAGAGCTCAGAGCTGCCCTCGTGGTAATTTGACTCGCTGCAAAAAGCAAAGTGACTGACTGCAGCCCGGGAAGTGTCCTGGCTCTTGTGTGCAGGCAGTAATTGGTGGGTGTGGTACAAATAAAACCTTCTGTTGTTTTCTCTGGCACATAATTACCCCGAACAAAAGCAGCAGCGTTGCTCTAACACCGGCCCCGGGGTGTTGCTGTACTGGGGCAGGTAGGAGGGACTGTGTCCTGCTGTGCTCTCAGGTGAGGAGGGGCCGTGCTCCTCTGCATTAGGAGCAATTATGACTCCAAGCTATTACTAAAACATACGAAGCAGCACATCCCTGAAACTCACCTTGAGCCAGGGCAGTGACTAACCCAGGAATGCAGAAGAGTGGTGACATTTTAAGGAGTGATTCAGAGTAAAAATAGAAAACAGGGCTGCAGAAGCTATTTCTGTTACAGGCAGGGGCTTGTGGTGCCAAGTTTGGCTACAAGGAAAAGGCTGGAGAAAGGGCAGGGTGGCCAGGCAGGGTGGTGGTGGCTGCAGGCACAAGGTCACAGCAGCACCTGGACACAGCCAAGGGGGGACACAGGCAGGAGCCAGGTCTGTGACAGCCTGAGCAGAGGCAGGTAACACACCTGGCACATTCCCCAAGGGGACCTTGCCTGCAGCAGCATTAGGAAAGTAAAAGGTTCAGATTGGTGGCAAAGAGCAGAGTTTTATTCCTGATCCCTAAAACTCACCCAGGTGCATTGCAACCTAGTGAAATGTCAAGCAATTAAACATCAGTAGGGAAATTAAAAAGTGAAGTGTTTAGTAGAGAGGAAAGGCTCACTGGACCCTTGGATCCTTCACAAGAGAAAACAAGTAGGTAATTAAATGAGATGCTTTACAGGAGGTAGTTTTGTTTCATAACAGAAACAGGTTTGTGTATTTCTTCTAACAAGCTGCTTCTTTCTTTTAGGAATGAAAGAAACCTCTGAGCCTTCAGAGCTGCTCCAAGGAGTTCACAACCACTAAAACTGCTTTACTTTCTGCTCTTCTGCATCCAAAAAAGGTTCAGTCTGATAGTGAGGAAGGCTGGGAAAACAGTAAGGACTCACTTTTTCCTCGGAAGAGTGGGATGCCATCTCTCTGTGGACTTCAGCTGTTCTTGACTAAGTCCTGTTCTTCAGCCAGTCCTGAGGCAGTCTAGGAGACAAAAGGAAGACAGCTGAAACCTCTTCCTCTTCGTCCTTGTAGCCATGTTCTGCTGAGAGTGGGAATAACCCTGATGTCAGTCCCACCCCTCCCACTGCTGCTTTCAGTGCAGAGTCACGGGCAACTTCAAAAATACCTCACTGGGAACTGCTCCTTACCTTACACCTGCCTCTGTCTGCGAAGCTTGGACACAAAGGACAAAACGTACACCAAACCCAGCTTCTGACCTGGCAAATGCCAGCAGGACCCAGTTCAGTGAAGGCTGGGCAAAGGCTCATTTTAGAGAATGTTTCTGACCTCAGAGGTGATGTGTTCTCAGCCCCAAACCAGCTGTAAGTATTTATTTGCTGTGCTTCAAATTTTCAACAACTTGGCATATTTTTATATACAAGAACTTTGTATGAAAATAGCTCATGGACTAAATTTCCTTATCAGACCAACCTGCCATTTACAATTTCTGCTCCTTGCAGGACCACAGAAATTCTTTCTAACTGATTTGGTGTTCATGATTCAGCAGTTGTCTGAGCAACACAGCACAGAGAATCACAGGGAAAGTTTGAACGCTGCAATCCAAAGGTGCTCTTTTATCGTGGGGTTCTTGCTTTGCTTTCCTGCTGCAGCCCTGTATTTCTGTTCCCAGATAATATAGACCCTAGGCAATGTTTAATGGGGAAAGAAGGCTGGAGGCTACGTGTAACCATGAAATAAAGCCAAGTCTAACACTCTGGGTCATTGTCCATCTGTCCTGGAAACATCTTGTGTGAGGGGGGAGTAAGTGGTGCCTTGTTCCTCTCTATGGCTCTTGACAAGGGAAGGATTGGGGCTGGGTCCTTTTTCTGGCTGCTGCTGCCAGTCCTCCCTCAGGTAATGCTGCGTGTCCAGCTGGCCTCGTGCTCTTCAGGACTGGGCAAAGAGCCACGAGTAAAACCAGCTCCTGCTGCTGCTCTTTGAGTGTGTCCAGGCTGAGGGGCCTGCAATTTCACCTGCCTGGTCCCCGCTTCAGCCTGGCTTTACAGGGACAGGCTTTAATTAAATACCCTCATTTGAATGAGGAGTGCCTTGCCCCTCTGAATGCAGCAATTATTCCAAAACAGATTCTAAAGCAGCCCCTCTTTCGGCAGAGCAGTGAATAAAAGGTACATCTACACTCAGAGTTAACGTGCTCCTAGCATGTTAGGAGCTAACCCTAACCCTAATAAAAAAATTAAAAAGCGCATCCCACGTCTGAGGGAGCCGCGGCTGGGCAGGGTCAGTGTAATAAATATTTTAGTTACAGTACACTGCCAGCAAAAGACTTTTCACCTTTGGTGATCTTAACCAAACAAAAGCCTGACAGCACCACGTTTGTTTAATGCCATCAGAGTTACCTGTGCAGGTGTCTGGGTGCAGGGGGTCCCTGTGCTCCCACCAGGGCTGGGTTTCCCACAGCTCGGATGAAGCTACAAAGATAGAAATGGGAATTATTAATGGCCACAGTTATTGACAGCTCATCCCAGCCATGGATTCCCCACCCAGCCCCTCAGTGACACCAACCTGTGTCTCCTCCACTCCGTGGCACAGCACAGAACTCCCTGAAGGAGGGACAGGGCTCAGACCAAGAGCTGCTGGGTGTGGTGAGACAACTCCATGGCAAAGGCCACCATCAGGGAAATGCTCTGTTTTCAAATACAGCTGATCCATCACAGTGGAAACACCATCCTGGAGCAGCCAGGATTAGAAAAAGCCCAGGTTCCTGCTCAGGCCAGCCAGCTCTCTGTCCTGGGGTAGCAAGGACAGCTCCTCAAAGAATCTGAAGATCACTAGACCCTGTAAATGCTACAGAGCAGAGGCTGTAAATGCACACTGTACTCACACAAAAGACAAAGCAATAAATGGTTGTCAAAAAGCTGAATTAGACTAGTAGATAAAGCATATGGCCATTTATTTATGGGCTGGTTCTGTTTTCAAACCGTATTTATTTAAAAAGCAAATTTAGTATTTTTTACTATAAAGTACCTGTTACTGTGGGCTCAGCTGTCCCCCCTGTGCTGTGGAACTGGAACTGATTTACCTAAAGTGGTTTCTGCTGGAATTTACAGAAACACATTTTCCCATTTTCCCAGCTCTGTAAATGCTGGTTAGAAGCAGTTTACTTTAGCTCATTTCCCACCTCAATTTCAGGTAGGTCCACCAAGACTTCTACATTTTTTTCAGGAACAAATTAGAAAAAAATCAGACCCTATTTACTTCATATAATTACAACAATCTACATTCTGCCCTGTCTTTATCTGCCAGAATGCAGAGTCATGTTTTGCAGTGAAAAGGAGAAAATTGTCTTCTGTTTTTTGACTGACCTTTCTGCAGTATTGAAGTTTTTCTGCCTCAGCTGTAAAATAAAAGCTAAAGAGAGCCCTGGCTGGGAAGTCCCTGACAACTCCAGCAGCCACCAGCCCACACCCAGTACCTCACCTTTACCTCCAGAGTGCTGCTGCAGCTCTTCCGTGTTTTCTCTCTAATTTATTACCTTTAATTGTGGGCAGTTGAAACCTGAGGAAAGAAAAACACAGCTGATGATCAGGATGTGAATCACTTTTAACTGCAACCTGTCAGCCCAATAAAAAGCTGCACCAAACAGATCTGACATTTCAGAGCAAGCCCTGCACACGTGTGTGAGGCTCTGCTTGCTCCAGCACCCCTGACCTGTCACAGCTCTTAAATATTTACTGGGAAAGGGCACTGAGAAGGATTTGGGAACTGTCCCTCAACCTGCTGAGGATTTAGGTGACATTTTGTCCTTGCATTTCAGAAGATTTAAAATGCCACTTTCTAGTAAAATCTTATGCCAAAAACAGCGACCAACCCCTGCTTTGATACAGAACAATTACCTGATTATTTGGTCCGTCTGCAGGGTGGAAAAATGAGCCAGCACAGCCTTGGGCAGCCAGGGATCATCTTCAGGCTGCTAGGAACCAACTCCTTCAGTCCAGGTATTCAATGTAACATTCAGGAACAAAGCACTGACATTCTGAGAAAGCCACAGCTTTAAATCACTAAGATTTTTTTCCCTTCTGACTGCTGGGCATGGAAGGAAAAGCAGCAACAAAAACCAGATGAAGTCATTCCTGTCTGCTTAATTTCTGCTCTTTGTGCAAAACCTACGAGTTCAGTGGCTCAAAGCCCGTTGGACATCCTCAAAGAAGGGTTCATTTAATATCACATCTTCTTCAGCTTTTTAATCTGTTACTGATCTTGTAATTCAAGTATTCTAAAAAGAGAGGGAATTTAGGATAGCAGCGTTTTTAGCATTTCATTCTGCAAGCTGTTCTATCACACAGATAAAAAAGGACAAAACCTACCTGGGTCTTCCCAAAATATGTGAGAAGTTTTTTGTGCTCTTAAAGGAAAAAAAATTTCAAAGGAATGTCAGTATCACATTTGATAATTAATTTCAGAAATAAGCAAAACAAACACAAATACATTACCTGTAAGTTTGAAGGGTCAAATCAAACCCAATGTTCTCCCCTCAAGTCTCATAAACAGACCTGTAGTAACCTGTTTACTTGAAATGTAATCACATATTGATTAGTGAATAATGCAATTAAAAATATCAGGTGAATTTACAGAGAATGAGACTTGCCTAAACACCATAAATGAAAAGGAAACTCCAAAAATCTGGAGTGCAAGAGATGCGTTTTATTGTATGCCCGTTACGATGAGTAACACATTTAGAAATAATAATCCCACAGAACAGTGACAATCTTATTTTACAGCGTGTACATCATTTTTTACAGCCACATAAAACACTTATTTGTCTAAGATTTCCCAAATTTTAACTTTCTGAAGTTTAGAAATATAAAAAAAATTTATTCTCAAGGAACTGATTCTCATCTGGTGCAAAAACAAAATATGAACATTATCTGGAACACAAAGCCACAATATAGCATGAAGTTACAATTTCTCATGTGAACAGCTGTGTGCAAACATGAAGCAACTAAAAAAAGTAAAAAATACACATTATATGCATAACATTTATGACCAGGTTTTTCATTAAATAGCCCTAGACCAGCTCGTTATATAAGCGCCATTGGATTTGCAGCATGCTAACACAAAGCATTTTTAAAGGGATGCATATTTTAAATGTATACACTGTAAACTCAAGATCCACCTCCAAACTCTAGTGGCAGCAGATTTTTCTGGTTAAATACTGCATATATACTTTCTTACAGATTGAAAATGCATGTTTATAGCATGGTATAGATCTTTTTTTAAAAGAATCGATTAAAAGGTGCAATTTTATGTCTATATGGAAAATTTCATATTAGGAGGTAAGACAGTAACTGTCATACCTGTTAAGAACACTGCCCTAAAGAACTTCTAAGTACTTTGAATTTTAATTAAAAAACCCCTACAGTTTTCAACTGCTTTTAATATTCTTTTTAGAGAAGGCTTTAAAGTAGCGAGGAAAAAAATTAGTGTTGAGTCACAACACTATGAGCTGCATCCATTTTTATCCTTTAAAAAAAAAGTCAAATTCAAAGTTAATTTTGTTATATGTGCCATACTGAACAACATTCAACTGTAGTTTCAGATAAAAAAAGGGAAATTATATACATATACATCATTAACCCTAGCACCAGAACACCACCTCTGAGACCATAACATAATGCTCTATTTTAAACATCATATCCTGCAATAAAATAGGTTAGCAGCTTTGAAAACCAGTAAAAAAATGCTTCTTGGACCTAATTTAATAAAGGAAACCAAAAGGTTTCCCTATGAAATGTTTAAAAAAAAACAAACCAAACCAAACCAAACAAGGGACACCCCCCCAAATTTCGCCAGTTCTGGAATTCAATTTCTAGGCACAATTGAAAACGTTGTGATGAAGTGTCTGACTAAAACTCCCTGTTCCAAACTGCACAAGAAGTGAGGAGTGGGCTCCTTTGCAAACCCTCTGCAGCTCACCCCACCAGGGATCTGTTTCCATACTGGAGACACACGTTGGGACTGACAGAATGGGTCACACAATCAGCTCTGCCCTGTCCTCTAGACTCAGCAATGGCAAATACTGTTCACTTGGAGACATTCATCCATCTTTCTGCAAGTTTAAGACATTCATCCATCCTCTGCATTCTCTAGTGCTCTTTAGGTTCTGATAAGCAACAATCATAGGGCTATGAGATCCCCTGCCAACCCTAATACTTTTTAAGACTTTTAATACAAAGAATGTAAAGTTATGGTTTAATATCAAGCTTTGAAACCAGGAGAAACAGTTCGTGAGATTTATTTTTTTCCCCAATTAGCATATCACAGTTTCTACACCGCTTCCTTCTGGAGCTCACCTATCACATTATGGCCTCTTTGTGGTGCCTCATTATGTGCTGATTTTTCTCGGAGGGCCTGCGGAAGCCCTTTTTGCAGTACTCACACCTGTGGGGGTAGTCTTTGGTGTGGATGGAGATGACGTGGCGCTTAAAGCCCGACGCGTCCGTGGTGCTGTACTCACAGTACTGGCACTGGTACACCTTCCTGCCACTGTGGGTCTTCATGTGCTTCTTCAGTTCGTTCTGCTGCCTGAAGCCCCTTTTACACCTTTTGCACTTAAAAGGCAGGTCCTTGGTGTGAACGGAGAGGATGTGCCCACTGAGCACAAAAGGGTCGGACGTTTTGAAGTCACAGTGCCTACACTGGTGGATCTTTTTCCCTTTATGGGTCTCGCTATGCTTTTTGAGCTCCGAGGGCCGGTGGAAGCCTTTCTCACACACCTCACACTTGTGGGGAAAATCCTTGGTGTGCACCGAAATGATGTGTCGCTTCAGGTCACTGGAGTTGGTGCTCTTGTGGTCACAGTGGGGACACTGGTGAGTCTTATGCCCTTGGAAGAGCTCCGTGTGCTGCTGCAGCTCCTTCTCGTCGGCGAAGGCCTGGGGACAGTGCTCACATTTAAAGGGCAGGTCGGTGCCATGTTTGGTTTTGATGTGAGTTTTCAGGTTGGACTGGTCAGCGCACCTGAACACACAGTGCTGACACTGGTATGGCTTTTCCCCCGTGTGGGTCCTCATGTGCTTTTTCAGCTCCGAGGGGTGGCGGAAGCCCTTCCCGCACTCCACGCACACATGAGGGAAGTTCTTGCTATGGACTGCGAGCAGGTGCCTGTTGAGGAGCCCCTGCTCTGCAGTCTCATAGTCACAATATTTGCACTTGTGCAGCTTGGGCTCCTTGTCCCTCAGGATGAGTTTATTGGAACTCAACGGGCTCGCCTCTCTGTATCTTCTCGTGTACTCTGTAAACTCGTGCGTTTTATCAACTTTATTTATAAGTTTATGGCTTTCCAGATGATTGTGGAAACTTACTTTTTTGTTAGTCGTAAAGTCACAGTCTGTACACTGGTATTTCTTCTTGATCATATGATCGGGATGGTTCTTCATATGCCTTTTCAAGAATCCTCTGGATTTAAATTTTTTCCCACAAATATGACAAGGGTAAACTGTTAAGGGCTGTCCATCAGGACCTATTATAACAGCTGTTTTTGAACAAACAAAAACAAGTTATGAAGGAAACACATTTACTGACTAAGAAGTTTTAAATCAGCCAAATGCTGTTCAGATTCATGCACTTACACTTGCAGCAGAGAAAGAGTGGCTCAGTAGTTTAAAAACAACCAATCCACAGCACCTATAGTTTATATAGTTCTGTTTTAGAAACTGCTCAAACAGATCAGGAGTATCACATGTGCACTGAATATAGCCATGGGTACTTTTTAATAGCTTGCAACATTCCAATGAATTGCATCAGCCCTGAGTGTACTGACTCTGAATAGCAAAATATGACATTTCCTAGGCACAGAACTGGAGGGGGGAAGGACACAGGAAATACGCAAATCATCATTTATAGCTTTTAATTCTGCATCAGCTT
This sequence comes from Pachycephala philippinensis, assembly GCA_013397055.1. Lineage (NCBI taxonomy): Eukaryota > Metazoa > Chordata > Aves > Passeriformes > Pachycephala > Pachycephala philippinensis. The sequence goes on from VWZT01013071.1 coordinate 122,591, forward strand.
AAAAAAGAGAAAAGGAATAGGACAGGAGTAAGTGGCACTCCATGACAATACCGTAACCATCCAGTGTTTACCTGTTTGCCATTGCCTGGCCTCTCCTCTCCTCCTTTTCTTGGTTTTTTGTTTGAGCACTCTATTAGTGCTAATGCTATCACAAATCTGCAGGTACTGTGTTGCATTACCGTTTTTGTTTTCTAATCGTGTATCCAAGTTATTTCCTAGAAACAAAAATTAGACACCATAAAAAACCTTAAACAACTTGTTTCTTTGGGACTGACGACTGGAATTGCACAGCAGCACTATCTACTTTTTAAAAACAAGCATTGCCCCTTCCTCTACCACCAACATACATTAAAAAGAAGTGTGCTAATAGCAGTCACTATCTCTCTTTCCTGGCAAAAGTCAGGAGTATGATTGTTTAAACACTGATTCATTTCTAAATATATTCCTTGATTTTTGTTTAGCTTCTTTTTACTTCTTAACAACTGCATTATCTCTTTTCTGTCTGCAAAACTATATCAGAAACTTGGCAGTGCCTCCCAACTTCCCCACCCCCCTCCAAAGGCCTACAGACATCTAGAACTGTTTTAATTCAAAACAGTACAGAAAGACTGAGGAGTCCTTCAATATCTAATTTATGGTTCATTCTCTGCATCTCTGATTAGGAGCACTGACACAGAAATGTCTCTATTTTTCAAAGACAGTTTTAGTTTGAATGCTGTTAAAAGTTCTCACCTGCCGCTTGACCATCTTCGTATCTTCGGGGAAGCCTTCTTTCATCTCCTGCAGAAAATGGTATTTTAGTCATTATAAAATAATACTCTTTTTAAAGATGCTGCTTTTGAAAGCCTGATAATGAGAGAAAACTGACTTAGCTAATAAGTAGCAGGTTAACACCACCCAAGTGGAGATGTGCAGCTCAGTGTTGTGTAATCATGAGCCTCAGGAGACAAAATCCCATCTCTGGGAGGATTTATCCACCCCATCCGTGTTTGCATGCTTACCCTGCTGGCTCTCCTGCTTTCCATTATTAACGTGCTTGTTTGTGCAAACTTTTAACCTCATCTATCCCCTCAGATACCCATGCAGAGGTTATCTGAAATGCTCACTTTGCTCCTGAGATGGAAGCACGTTATCTTTCTAAGTAAAGCAGGCAGATAAGAGGACTTGGCCCTTATCAGCCTCTCAGCACAATGGAGTTCTGGGAGATGCACAAGAAATACCTCAGGAGCACATTCCTCATTTTGCACTGGAAGTATTTGCTGTTATGTGCCAAAGCTCTGTGCTTCTGAAGCACTTTACCAGCCCAGCTGCTGGGCTCTCATTACCACACCAAGGAATTTTCACTAACTTGCTTAATTAATTGTAACAGAAACATGGGTAATTTGGTACCCCCTCAACAAACATTTAACACACCAAAATCCAAGGAAATAATATAAAAGAATAGACAGGATTCTCAATATATCCTAAGACACTTCCACTATTTGAAAACAAATCACCTTTTTTCTTTTTGTTTCTCACCTAAAGGACTAACAGGCTTAAGACACGTATATAAACTGAAATAATAAGGAACATTTTTACGTGTTTATTCCTATTATTCCCTTTTGGAAGTCTTTCCCCCTTCCTCCCAGCTAATGGAAAATACTTAAGGCTGTTCTTGTTGTTTAAGATCTTCAACATTAAGCATCAAGCCCCACATACTCTATACATCTGAGCTGGGATCAGAAACAAAATAAAACTGCTCCTAACAAGCTTTCCTTTCTACTCCATGAAACTCAGCACACAGCAATCAATCATTGGATGGCAGAGATCAGGAGCTGTTTCCAAACCCCAAGAACAAGGTGAGGTCATCCCAGGGATTCTGGCAGCTGAATGAGGGAGGAAATGATGGCAGGGATTGTCAGGAAAGAAGCACAGGTTCCTACCGTAAGCAGCAGCCCAAGCAACGGGGACAAACGTTTTATTCACGCCAGAGTCCTCGAGCTGCGTGTCTGGAAGGGACGTGGCTTCTTCTTCCCCTACAATAACTTCCATATAAACTTCATCTGCTATTTCAGCACAGCCTGGATTAAGGGAGGAGAATAAATCTTTAATTTTATTCTGCCTGTCCTAACTTTTCCTTCATTTAATTTGCTCTCGCTCTGATGGATACCCATTATAAATTAATTTTCTTCCTTTGGCATTTAGGGGGATCATTGCTTATTCAGACATTCCTTAAAGAAAGAAAACATGTATCAATAAATACTAATCCAAAACAAATGCCCACAAAATTTCCAATATACAAACTCATAAACTTGCAACTGATCACATTTGCCACTTTGTCAGAAAGCTGCTTAATTCACAGTAGGAAAATAGAAAAAGAAGTTTGACTAACCTCATTAACTTCATCCATGGACATGTTAAATTTAATATAAATAATGAAATGACTGCACACAGTATGCACAAAGTGCATTATCCACATCACTTTAAAATAATTATAGCCTGCTTTTTATTTTTAGGGAAGATGAGCTGAGTTTTCTACTACTTCAGGCTGAAGAATTCTTCAGAAAAAATTAAAAATGTCCTTGAGAATGATGGTTATATGGGTGTACAAACAGCATGACAAACAAAAATGTTTCTTATTATGCTTACTAATATCTTCATCTTCCTGAGAAGAGTCCTTAACAGCCATGTAAACCATTTTTTCTCGCTGCATTCTCCCAACACCTCCTTGTTCAATGACTCCAGCTACAGAATGGCCATTGTGAAAGTCACTCTCAGTGACAATTTCTGTCCCACCTTGAACAAAAAGAAGTGAAACACATTAAGTCAATGTGAGCAAAGCCACTGGTAAGATTAACTTCAGATTTAAGTATTTTTTTCTTGTGTACAACAAAACCGTTTTTCATAAAACTCCAATTAAGTGTTTTTACATCCAGGTCTGTCATAAAATTATGCAAGTTTGATAGTCTGGAAGAGATGAGGAAAAAGGTCTCTGGGCGTGTCCTGATAAATTCCAGCCCGACCAACTCCTGCCCAGGGATCACGAGCCTCCCACGTGTGCCAGGAGGAGCTCAGGTGCCACTGGAGACACACAGCTGCCCATGCCCACCAACACCTGACTGCAACCCTGACCCTGCCCCAAACACAGCCTGGAATCGTGGATATTCCTGGATTCCTGGTCCAGACTCCTCTCTGTGCTCCTCATGCTGAGCAGCAAAGGTTCAGCACTGCCAGGAGCAGCTGCTCCCAAAGTGCTCCCAGCAGGGAAGGGGGTGATTTGCTGGGACCACCTCCCTGAGAGCAGCTCAGAGAACAGCCCTGCTGGAATTACTTCCCAGTCATCAGAGATTTTGGTTCTCCCTGCTGCTGCATGAGCAGCCTGTCCCTTCTGTCCCTGCAGACTGACAGCCCATCCCCAAAGGAACAAACTGTATTTTGGGAACAGGGCCTGGGAATGATCCAGAGGTTTCAGCTCCAAAACCAACCAAGAGGGGGATTCTGCTTTTTCAGGAACACACACAGGTGAGCTGTGCATCTCCTCAGAGCCCTGGCAGTGCTGGTCTATCTGTGGGGAAAGGGAACTGCAGAGCAATTCTGAGAGCCTCGGTTCCCCTGCAGCCCCAGAAATCCTCCCCTCTCTCTGCAAAGGCCACCAAAATCCACCAAAGGCTCCCACCAACAACAGGGATCCACTCCAGAGGCTCTGCTGTGCTGACACACTTGTGTCTTGTAAAGTTAGAGAAAAGCAGCAGCTGAAAAAACAGCTGCAGACACACAGCCACTTCTACATTTGGGCTCTGAAAATAGCCCTGCTAATCAAAAAAGAACTCGAGACTAATCCACACCCAGCATTTGCTGCACCTGGGCAGCGTCCACAAATGTCACGTTCTACAAAACACTCCAGTCACTGGATTACGTGGAATTAAGAACAAACAGAAAGACCCCAAAACTGGAAGAATAAATAGGATTTCAAAGTACCTATTTCGACATCATCTTCAGCTTCAGCTTTAAATATGTACACTTTGATAACTTCTGAACCAAAGCCATCATCTTTAGCAACATCATCATTTGCCACCTCGGTACTGATCTTCAGGGGAGTGCTTCCTATATGGTCCAATTTCTCTCCAACATCATCCACTGCAAAGAGAAGAGAATAATAATGAGGTTCAAACACATTTTTAGAAGTCAAAGCAATCAGTAGCATGATTTTCTCCACTATTCTCCCCATGCACAGGAAAGGTTTGTATTCATAAGTGGCCTTTAAAAGCAGCTCATCTCAAGAAACTTATAAGATATTCCAGAAGTTCAGTATTTTATTGCAGTCAGGAAACACAGCAGGAATTACAGAATGAAGAACACAAGAGGGAGCTTGTCATCAAAGGGAATGAGGTAACTGGTTATGGCTGAAGCTATTACGCTAAGAAAGCAAAAATGTATCAATAATTAAAATTAAACACCTATACAAAAGTGTTAAAAATGAACCCAGAACTGTCTGTTACAGTCTAAGAGTTCTCAGAAGTTTCACCAACACTCTGGTGACTAAAATTTAGTAGCTGAAACTCTTGTGGAGTGTGACGGCTTGGAGTATATTCTCAGCTAAAGAAGTGTGCATCAAAAATCTGACTGTATCTTCTCCCTAAAAGAAATTATGATTTTACCCACTTCATCACTTGAAAGCATACACATTAATGGAGATTAATGCATAATATACAGCTGATTAGAATATGCAGTGACAATAAATCCAAATACTACTATGAGAGATTGACTCCTCATTCTTTACACAACTCACTTGCTAATTATTTGGCCTATATGTTCAAAATGTTCATTTAATTTCTAAAAGAACCCCGACATTCAAACGATTAAAAGCAACATATTTTGGTAAAAAGGGCATTCACAGAGATGTCCATAGATACACCCCAAACTGCCAGCACAGAGGGCACTGAACTCAGCATCTCTCTGACACATGCACCGACACACTTCTCTCTGAGGATAAATTTAGCTCCTGTGCAGATGGTCAACACAAACCTGTGCAGTGCTGAACACCCACTGAAGTCCTCTAAACAGAGAATTCCATAAAATATAGACAAAATCTGAATTAAATACATTCCAGGGAAACAGCATCTTACTGTTACATCACACATAACATTGCAGTATGTGTGCACTAAGCAAAAGAACTCTTTAAAACAAACACTGAAGTGACAGCAGAGCTTCCTGACTCCAGGGGATGCTGAGGACTCTGATCCCTGGCACAGGCTGCCTTACCTGGGATGGCTGCAGTGCTCCCCAGTTCCCTCCCAGTTTCCTGCCCCCAGGGCACTGGTGGCTGCTCCCAAGAGCTGCTTTAACCCCTGAGACTCCAGCCCGAGGTAAACTGGAGTCCCTTTAAGCCTTTAATGCTCGGGGCAGCCAGGAGAGGTGGGAAGGAGCAGGTGCCTCTCCTGCAGCAGGGGGAGTGGGAATCCACCTCAGCAATCCGAAACTAAGCCCTTCCCACTCATGGAGAGGATTCCCCGGACACCCACCCAGCTCACAGCACCAGGGAACCTCATTTCTATTCCCAAATCTTGGACTGCACCAGGTGAGTACAGAAGTTACTGAGGACAGAACTAGATAAAATGTAAGTAAGTACAAGTGAATATTTGGTTTCATTTTAGAACCTCTGTGAAGTCTATATGTTGATGTAAATTAATATTCTGAGTTGGAAGGGACCCACAGGGGTCATCAAGTCCAGCTCTTAAGTGAATGATCCATATGGGGATTGGTCCCACAAACTTGGTGCTACCAGCACCAGGCTCTATAACCTGAAACCTCTATGGACAACCTTTAACAAATGCTGGTTTAGCTGTTTGGTGGGGTTTGGGGTTTTTTGGTAACTAACAGATTAATTCCATTGCTGAAAACTTATCAAACATGGATCAGGTAAAAAAAAATTTCCTCCACAAGAGAGATTTTGTTTTTTTAATTAAAAAAAACTTTCGAAATCTCTACTGAAATCGATGCCAGCAGCATCAACACTTTAATGAGTGAGAGTCTGACATGTGCTGCTTGATGTTCGTGTGACCTGGCAGGACACTGGCAACAGTCAGAGCACAAACGCTGAGAGCCACAACAGAGGACCTGCAATATTCCTTTGACACTCGACTTTCCCAGCAGCAGGTCATTAATGCCCCTTTACATCCACTGTGGGAGTGTCACTGCACCTGCTAATTGACATTTGTGATGCTGCCAGAATGGGGTTGTCAGAAGTGGGATGCTGAAATACCCTTATCTTGGATTAAGTATTTCCATATATTTACTAAGCATGAATTTATTAAAGACTATTTTTTTTTCTTTCTGCAAGGCTTTTAACACTTATAAAAGCTTCTTATCCATGTTCTGGAAAATGAGAAATCTAAGTTTAATTTAATACAATGACCATAGACACTGCATGCCTGAGTGTTGGAAGGACTGGAGGTAACTCCCAGTACAAGGAGGGATTATTTACCCAGCTCTATGACTACACATGCTGCCAAAAAGAGTATTTCAAAGCTTACAAACTCCGTCAATTTAGAATTGAGAGGTGGTTCTTGTACCACAATAAAGTTCTTTTCAAATCTGCAACTCAAGCAACACCAACTTTTTCTAAACTCATGCATTTTATAGACATAACACATTACCAGTTTAATAGAAGTAAGTATTTTTGTCCTGGGAGGTTATTTAACAACAGCAACTTCCTGCTGGACGGGGGGTTATCACATGTGTGATAGGAAGTTTTCTTTATGGAAAAATTTCCAACTATTGAACTAATATTGTGTGACTGTGCACCACTTTGAGGCTGGTGAAATAATGTAAGAAAAAATCCCACAATTTTAGATAGTTACCAGGACATCAATTGCAATGCAATAAATATCACATAAAGGAAAAACATGAGGAATTTTTCAATTTTTCTAAGAATGTTTTCAGCAGAAAAACTCTCAAAACATGAATACAGCATGTACATTCACATACTGTGTTTTAATATTGCCTGTAAAGCCCCCAAATCTTCAATATCCTTTAAAAATAAGGAGTCCTGTTTTAGAGGGGCAAACTTACAGCAGTATTTTTAACATTTGTGGTTATTTCTACACCATTAAGCATCCTGCATATTTTCACAAAAATTCAGTCTTTACAATTTAAGCTAAAAAAATGAAAACCAATCAGGAAGTTTGTGTATCCAGGGCCTCTGGGATCACTTTTTCAAAAAAGCAAATGTGTAATATATCAAAATTTGGAAAATATCAATTGGGCTGAGAAAATGATACCAATATAGACTGTCATCTGTAAGATCGTGCTTTTTGTTTCAAATACAACAAAACACATTAAATTGGCAATTGCTTTTGCTTAAATTGCTGTCTGATAGGAAGTAAATCTCATGGCTTCCATCTACCTTTTAAACAGATTTAGGTAAGAGAAAAACAACACAGCAGGACAAGTAATCTTTGTCAGGTTACAAAACATTATTGTTTTTTAAAACTGCTGATGAAAACATTCTATTGTCTAAGTAAGATGCCTTCAATCACTGCTAACCCATCAGTGCTGAACTCTCTGCTGCTTTTCCCAGGGATAGCTCACAAAACAGGGAATGCTTCCTTTCTGTCAATGGAATATCAAAGTGTCTTCCAGCTCTGACTCACCCACCAGAAGCACTACATGTTTTTATCTCGTCCCTTAAAATTAACTGAAAAAACACAACGGAGAACCTCCAGAAACAGATGCTGAATCCTCCTGAGTGAACAAGCTTTAAAGGAAAACTCAGCACACTCCCAGTGTTAAACTTACCTGGCTTGGCTGTTTTCAGGTGTGTGATGTCCAGATTCACCGTGGATTGCCAGCTCCCAATCCATGTGATGCCTCACATGCACTATGCTGGTGATACCACAGCCACCAGAGGAGCAACACGAGGGCAAGATAAGTCCCACGCTTTGACAATTCTCCGGGTTTTTCTAATGTCTGATCTACTTAAGTCCCATAGGTTCAAATAGAGGAGTAGGAATCCTAAAATGTTTAGCAAACGAGGCAACAGTGTAAGACACTAAAAAGGAGGTGTTGGTGGCACAGTACCTTACCCCCGGGCCAGCTCCAGTGTGGGTCAGTGGTGGCTTTGAGGTCACCAGAATAGTGCATGGGGCCGGCACGCGGAGCGGGGGCTGGCAACCCGCTGTGGGTCTGAATATCGCAAACCTGAAAAACAAAAGAGGGGAGGCTTCAGCTCCTCTGCCCACTGCCCCCGCACCTCGGGATGTGCTGCTCACCAGCTCCATCTCACTCTGCCAAGGGCTGGGGTCAGGGGCCTGCCACCGCATTTGGGATTCATTGCCTTTTTATCCAGGTGTTCTGATGGGTTACAGCAACACCCTGTGGTGTTCATGTTGTGAACGTATCAAAAATAGATTTTGTAAGTGCTATGCTTATCAAGCTGGTTTGAAAAAGCTGAATTTACCTGCAGAGCGGTGATAATCTTCCAATGGAAATTTCCAATCACAAAATCATACACAGACAGTCACACAACTATCAAGACGAACTTACTATTGTCCAAATGGTATTTACACAAAAAATGTAATTACCACAAGTGTATAAAGTACCTACAGGGGAATGTCACCTCAAAATGGTGAAAAACCACCTTTCAGTAAAGTTCCTTCCAGCCCAACCCATTCTATGATTCTATCATTTAAGCTGTAACTCCCAACAAGCATAAGGGAAATTAAAGTTCCACAGTCAGTTCCATACCCTAAAATGTAGTATTTTGGTAGTTCCCACACGTGTTCCACAGAACAACTCATGGTATTCCCTAACGGCATATCTGGCATTTTATGTAAAATCTCCCCTTTTTAGATGCTAAATTTCATTAAAAGACAACTAAGTATTTTGAAATTCTTTAGAAGTATCACTTTGGTATTATTTGCATTATAAAACAGTTCAATAGTCCTTTATATACACACCAAATGAAACACTGTAAAATTTACTTTCTACAATATTTACAACATTTGACAATTGAAAAAATGTAAGTAAATAAGTTTTGACCTGCTTGATAAATTGAGGCTTTTATCTATTCTACACAACACATTATCTCCATAAACAAAACAAATTCAAGGGTAGTATTTAAATGATAAAAAAAATTTAAAACTGCAAAAGAATGATTCATTTCTGCAGACAAAAACACAGTAGCAGGCACTTTGTGGGGTCAGGCTGGCATCCCCAGCACAACACAGGCTCAAAACTTAGGAAATGCAACAGAGCTCATCTCTGTCAATGATCCAGATGAGGAGATCAGCTTTGCAGATGACACCAAGTTTGGGGAGTGTTGATGCTGGAGGCTGGGAAGCTCTGCAGGGGAGTCTGCACAGGCTGGATCCATGGGCTGAGGCCAACTGGGGGGGTTCACAGGTGCCAGGTCCTGCCCTGGGGTCACAACAACCCCATGGAAAGCTCCAGGCTGGGGCAGAGGGGCTGGAAAGGCCCTGGGGGTGCTGGTGCCAACAGCTGGACACGAACCCAGGGGTGCCCAGGTGGGCAAGAGGCCAGTGGCAGCTGGCTGGGGTCAGGAATGAGGTGTCCCATGGGGTCAGGGCAGTGCCCGTCCCGTGCTGGCCCTGCTGGGGCACCTCCAGCCCTGGGGGCAGCTCTGGGACCCTCAGGACAAGGAGGACATTGAGGGGCTGGAGCGTGTCCAGAGAAGGGAACGGAGCTGGGAAGGGGCTGGAGCCCCAGGAGAGGCTGAGGGAGCTGGGAAAGGGGCTCAGCCTGGAGAAAAGGAGGCTCAGGGGGGACCTTGTGGCTCTGCACAACTCCCTGACAGGAGGGGGCTCGGGGGGGGATCGGGCTCTGCTCCCAGGGAACAGGGACAGGAGGAGAGGGAACGGCCTCAAGCTGTGCCAGGGGAGGTTCAGGTTGGATATTAGGTAAAAATTCCTTCCTGGAAAGGGTTGTCCAGCCCTGGCACAGCTGCCCAGGGCAGGGGTGGAGTCCCCATCCCTGGAGGGATTTCAAAAGCCACGTGGATGTGGCCCTTGGGGACATGGTCAGTGGTGGCCCAACGATTGAACTCAATGATCTTACAGTTCTTTCCCAACATAAACGATTCTATGACTGTCCTAATTTATCTAAATGATTACTTAAAACAAAATCCTAGATGAATAATGTAGCTTCCAACTGTGACTATTCAGGCACATCACGACTCTACATATATAAAAATTTAATTTGCTGAAAACTAGGTCTCAAAATGGCTTTGAAACACTGTGAAAGCCAAACTTGAGAACACCTGACAAAACCATGAATGTGTCAGACACACGTGGGGCCATCAGGTAACTGAAAGCTTCAGATGCTCTGGTCTAAGTGCAGGATCATCAGCATCAATCACACTCCTCTATCTCAGAAGGAATCCCAGAGATGACTGTACTTAAAATGACAAGGGAAATAGCCAGTTACAGAATAAACTCATCCTAAGTACTTTGGCAGAAAGGAGGAATTTGTTCAGTGAAACAACTGACTGTAAAAATGGTGTAAAATGGTGTTCCTTAGTGACAAAAACACACAGGATTTTTTTTGTTGCAGGTCTAATTTGCTTGATAGACTCCTTTTTGAAGTTCTTTTTCAAAAAACCCTCTTTTTGACTTATGTTAGTGACACAGTAATGATGGAAAGCTTTAAAAATCATTGCTGTTCATCCTAGACTGAACGAAAATAAATTTCAAAATATATTTTGCATAAGGGACATAAATACTATAAGAGAGTGAAATCATTATAATCATGAATCAGTCGTGTCCTCTGTCATGAAATTTTTAATAAATGCAGCTTGTTGTGAACAGACTGACACTTTGACACACTTGGCATTGACTTTTTTTTTAACATATTGCTTCTGACTAAATAAAATCTGTTTTGACCTACTCACATTTCAGTAAGTGATTTGGGCAAGTCAAAAAATTTAAATTAACTATCATACATTTTATCAAATTTGTGTAGCAGCAACGACTGGTACCTTGGGTATAATGTGACCACTGAACAACATAAAGCACCCAAGGTCCTTTCAGCAGCCAACTTCAGCTACCTGTCAACAGGATCATATGGAGCTGGATGCTGTGTGGGAATTGGAATGTGTTAATGAGCCAATCCATTAATGCACATGACCCCTTATTTCCAAGCTCAGCCCAGAACAGCACAACAGACAGTGAAATGCCTATTACAATTTTTAATACACTAAACAAACTGTATTTTGTGGACACATTGAGAAAACTTTGAGTTAGAGATCTTAAAAAAACTGTTTCTTTGTGGATTCTCCTGATTAAGCCCAATATGTTATTTTTACATGAATCTGCACATCATTGTAATAAACCTGTGGTGGTTTTTAGAAAAAAGTAGTGTATTCAAAATAAATGGAATGTTTAACTTTCCAAGGTGTTTTTCTTAATTTTCCTGGAATATCTAGTTTCAGAAATACAAACATACACACTCACTCACTCAGCAGCATCAGCGTCCTTCTCTTTCTTTTTGTATCAGTGACTTTGCATCAAAAACCCCAAATCCAGACACCAGGAATTAACTGGGCACCAGCCTAATCCCTGAGCGTTCCAAGAGTCCAGTTACAGGAACTTCTCCCCACCAGAGCACTTCTAGCTCAGCTCCCTGCTGCTCCATCTACCTCTGTGAACTTACAAGATATCATCAGGTAGTCTTCAGATGTGCTCTTGCCATCATCATCATCCTCGGTTTTGATGGTGACCGTGGAGCCAGGGACACTCCCCGCTNACCAGCACCTCTTCCGAGACCATGGTGGGCGAGTCGGCCCCGGCCACGGAGTCCTGCACCACGTGCTCCAGGTGTCCCTCGGGGCCCGTGACGAGGTCTGCCACGAACACCTGGTCGGGGACTCGCACGGTTTCTGTGATCAGGTCAGAAGTCAAAACGTGGTCACTGGTGTCCAAAGCCTCTTCGATGGCGACATCGGCCTCCAGCACGGAGTCGGGAACGATGACGCCCTCGGTGACGACGTCCGTCTCCGCGATGATGTCGGGCCCCTGGACCACCTCAGCTGCCAAGCCATGATCCAGAGTGATCCCATCGTCCGTGACCACGTCAGAAACCAGGACAGCTTCGGGCACTGACACAACAATGTGGTCTCCATCGATGTGAGCAGTGCCAGCCATTCCAGCCACTAGGGAACGACAATGAACCAGGAGAAAAATGTTACAATTACTGCACCAACGACTGGTTTATCTAAGGACTGGAGTTATCACACAGACAAGTAAAACACAGATGTAAAAATCTGTTACTTCTCGACGTCCACATTTTGCATTTCCCCCGATAAACACTGTCCAAAGCAGCCTGTTTTGTACAAGTTAAGATAAACAAAATGTACCACTTCAAGACATAATGTGGAGTTTGTCCCAAACTTAGGTTTTACAATGAGGATCTGTTAAAAACTAAAGGCTAGTTTACAATTCAGTCTCTTTTTTTAAAATTCCCTGTTAGCAAACATTTCATTGCAGCAGCAATGTGAACCTTCACAGAATTCTTGCGTGACACTGGAAGTGTGGTAACAAACCATTAATTGCCGTTACAGTAAAAGGACTCATCCTTTGGACTACATGGGCCTTGTTAAAAATAAACACTCAGTTGTATGCAATATTTATAGGAAAATTTCCAACAACTTGCCACATCACAAGGAATGGCTGGAGGTAGAAACCTGGTTTTCATTAACAGACTTGACTGGCCAGTCATATTTGCAGACTATTTTTCTAGACATAACAAAGAATGCATAACAGTGAACTATTTTAACACACAAGCAGCAGTTTTAATCTTGAAAACACTCAAGAAAATGGTTCTTACCAGAACGAAAAAATAATTATTAACATTATTCAGTGTTGTAATCCAAATGCAAATATGTTGGTATAAGATATGGTCCTTCCCACTACCTGAGAAAGTCATCTCCTCGATTTTACTCATTATTTTTAATAGTTAAAATGTTTACCAAAATCCTGCATGATCATAGTGTGAGGCATTTTGGATTCCTGTGTTTGCAATCCAAGACTTCCGCCACCTGGATCCATATTCAGCCAAATTCATTCACAAATAACTGCAATAAAACAAAAACGAGAACTCATGTTTAACAGTGTTCTTGGGTTGATCAGCTGTACTGGATTGCTGTGTAACACTGAAAAACACAGAGAAGTATTTACCCACAAATTCAAGAAAAACATAAGCAATACTTCATATCATTCACTTCATTATTTTGGTTTGTATTTTTTTGACCTTAGCATAACAGGAAATATTAGCAATTGAGCACAGAGCAGTCACCTCTGCTCTGCACAGCCTCATTAACTAATTATCAAGACTGGTGGTTCTGGATGTGTGGAGCTACAATGAAGAAAGTGAAGGACTGTATAGGGAGTATCAATTTTTCGAATTCTTTCAAAATTTGGATATATGAGACACTTCAAAACCAATTTTAACATGGAAATTTAATTAGGGATGCAGAATCTCTTTGACAAGGCACAGCTACACAAAGTCACTCCCCAAGCAGGAGAAAGGATGTATCATTTGACAGAATGTTCCCATAAAACACAGAAGAGAAGGATAAAATCAGCATTCCAGCATGTTATTTGCATTGCTACCAAACACTGAAGTGTGGGAATTCTGAATTATTTTGCAATTTGCTGCAACCCAAAGGACTTTACACAAGTTCTCAGTGCAGACAAAGTGACTCCACAGAAGCATACACTGGATCATACAGAGCTCAAGGCTTTCACAGGTGAAAAATCTCCAGCCTAAAAAAATCTCTGTTGCACAAGACAAATCTTGTACCTTGCTGCCCTCTCGTACCCAAGAATCAGAAAAAGTGACAGTATCACAGAGCAGATGAGGAGTTTTAGGAGTTGTGGGAAGTTGAGCTCAGAACTACGTGCCCTGGGTGGTGCAGAGAGGAGCAGGGAGTACAAATCTTCCACAGGTAAGTCTCCAAAGTAGGGTGCTTTCCTCTTGTAGCACCAACCTTGGTTTTGCTCTCCTAGATCTCATAAAAGAAATTACCAGTACCCGACCACAAGAATTCATTAAATCTCAGCATCTAAATCCAAACTATGATGGAAACTCTGATTACTTTGTGGTAGAACACATTTGACAACCCCACTGCAGTGAGTTCCACCTCAAGAGCCAGCACAGCCAAGGAAGGTGAATAATGAAACAAGCCAAGCTGTAGGAACAAGCGCCCAAAACCTGAGACTCCTCTAAGGCACAATCCAGGGGTTTAGGAAGAGCCAGGACCTCACACAACTCCTGAGCTCCAAAGGTGCCCAATGATGGCAATTGCAAGGAAAAGCCACTGATTCAAGTGGGGGATCAGTGAAAAACCAAGGAGGTTTGAAGTCAAGACTGCCAAAAAAGGCAAACATTATCCATGAGGAAAGTTGTGAAGGATTTTACTAATTCAATTCCACTCCAGAATCAAATTCTTTCAGCATTGTAAGGATCACAGAGCAGCTCCAGAATCCCAATGCAATGCTCCCTCACTCCCAAATTATCACCACAGCCATCCAAAATCCTCACAGTAGCTAAAGAATCCTTCCTAGTACAAAATATGATGCAGCTGTAGACCATAAATGGCTCATTTAACTATTTCAGAATTAAGGCACTATCTAACATTTCCTGACCACAGCCTTTATTTTCAGATAATCCTTTTTTTTCAGTGTAAATGGATATGAAAAATTATCTTAATTTATATCAATCTGAGACTACCGGAAGAATATGGCAGACTATTTTCCCCTCTCAATAAGCAACTTATTTTCAGATTAGATAATTAGATGTATCACATATTACATATCATGGTACACAGAAAAATTCAATACAAAGACTATAATTTAAATTTAAATTTCTGCAGGGAAAGCAAACTATCACTAAAAAAAATATTTTCCTGGTAGTTAACAGGGCTAGGGAAATAACCAGAGTTATGGGATGGCACCTTCTGTGCATGGAGTACCAGCAATCCCTTAAACTTCCCCTAAAATCAGAGATGGATAATGACACACAGGCAACAATCCCACTGAAGCTGTACCAACCCCATGAAGAATGTTCTTGTAAACCCGCACTGCAGACAAAGGACGGACTTGAATCAACCACACAATCACAAATTTATTTTTTATATCAACTTTGGAACCTTAAAAGAATGCAGGGACAGCAGGAAAAGCCCTTCCTGCTACTGCTGGAAGAATTAACCATGGGTAAGGCCCACGGCTCCCCCGAAGCGGGTGGTTCTGCTCACAGGTTGCAGCAGTGCAGATGATGCAGTTTCACATGTCATATATGCAGGCAAATCTTGTTATTGGGAACAGCAAAAAAATGCAGTGCAGTGATTAATTGTGGTTGTTCTCAGCTTCCTCCCGTAGTACACTGTGTAACACACCCACACCACCACAGGCACATCCAATCACGGCTTTGCAAGGGGAGAAATCAGGCAGAAAGCCACAATTCCACACCCTGTCACAATCCCAAACTTATCCATTCCTCTCCTCCTCTAACTTGCAACATCGCAAGTTTTTCCCCTCAATTCCCCTTCTCCTTTGGGTATTTAAAGACAGCGAAAATGCTTTGTTAGCATCAGCCAATAAAATATTCACTTTACAATATTCCATTAATTTTTTCATTGATTTTTTTTTTTTAATTACAGCATGCTATCTTGGCCCAGGAAAGAGCACATTATCATCAGATCTTAAAATGAAGTATTTCATGCAACCTACACTGAGACTCCCAGAGCAGTATCTCAAAGCTAAATTTTTAAAATATGTCTGTATCTGGAATGGTTTTGCTTTTCTGAAAAATAACAGTTCTCTTCCTAATGAGCTTGAGGTTCATTTCAACCTATTGCAGCTCTTTATGCCAAAGCTCTTCCTTAGATGGGGCTCAGCTGAGACAAGCAACGAATTTCAGAATAGAAGAAGGGATATCTGACCTCTCTGAATACAACTGTAAATTACTTCTGCACACGGTATTTTTTAAAATCAAGGATAATGGCTGGCAGTTTGGGATGACCTAAGAACAGATAATAGCAACACTCAACTGAAAAACTGGTGGAAGTTCCCAGGATACACACTGATCTGTTCTTAGCTCACTCTGCCCAAAAAAATGTATCACAAAATAACCAGTAACATTTTCATTTTAGAAAGAGTTTAAGAAAACACTCCAAATGCGAAGATGTTCAGCAAAGCATTTTAAGGAGGAGGGATAACAACCCATACTTCAGCACTTCTACCCTTCCCAGGAAAAACAGGGTGTCATTTGTGCTCCCAGGGGGACACGGAAACTCCCAATCCCTATGCCGGCTTCCAGGCATTGTTGCCATATTTAAAATGTGTATAACATAAACAACATTTCTACAGAATGCCAATTACAACGTGCCAATTACAGTTTAAATACATGCTCTTTATTTATGTAGCTTTAGGAATACATTTTGTGTGGTCCTGGAGATGTTAAGCATCTCCCCAGTTTATACACACCTTTATTCTCAGTAGGTTCAGGTGATGCATTTTCACATGAAGCCAAATTGCACGGTCAGCCCTTAATCTCTCCTTTAAAATAGTGGATTTCTTCTAAATAATTTACATCTTGTTTACATGCTCCAAAGGAAAACACAACATCATGCACTGCTGGTGTTTTGGACATTCACAAGCTGTATATGAAATCTGCATAAAACCTAAAGGACCAGGCTCAGACACAGAGCAATGTAACAATAAATAAACTTCTACGCCGTTGAAAAATACAAAGCAGATGCTGTGTAATCATTTAATTTCTTAACATTCAAGCTGAAGACGAAAAAAGAATTATCCTCCCCTGATGACCCTTCACGGTTTTCATTTCCCCCCCTAATTTTAATGCAGCAACTGACAGAAACACAATGACAATACGTCCTGCTTGTGCAGAAATCTTAATTAGAAAACCCCAATTAATGAAATAACGCGCAGGTTAACACAGACCCTTGGCAGAGAACAGACTGGGTATGAAAAACCAGCATATCCATTTTAAAGTCCTTTATTGTGTCTACCTAGAAAGCACCACGACAACTTACACTCTAAATCCATTTAAAACGACACAGACAAAACCAGTGAAGGAGATTTTGTCTCGCTGCCTGAAACGCGCTAAAGGCTCTTCATACAAAATAATAAATAATAAAATAGAAAAAAAAAATTGACATCTACGCGTCGCACCAACAAACTTCCCGCGGTAAAAATCACGGGCAGAGCCGCCGCCGGCTGCCCAGGGGCCGGGGCTGCCGGTGCCCGCTGGCGCCAGCGGCTCCCGGC
>VWZT01013071.1:140366-181371 GCA_013397055.1 Pachycephala philippinensis
CCGCCCCCTCAGACCCCCCCGCGCCCCCGGCACCGGGAGGGCACCGCGGGGAGACCCCGCTCCCGCCCGGAGCACCGTGAGGGGACCGCGGGGAGACCCCGCTCCCGCCCGGAGCACCCTGAGGGGACCGCGGGGAGACCCCGCTCCCGCCCTAGCACCGTGAGGGCAATGAGGGGGGATGCCACACACCCGTCCCCGTGAGGGCAGTGGAATAATCTAGTGAATAAAACACCCAACGTTTAAATAGCTCGGGCAATGGTTTCAGTTCTGTGGGTCTCTTCTGTCAGCGTGAAAAACTGACTTACCTGGTTAAACGTGACAAGTAAATACAAAGTTGAACAAGAATTTTAATAAAGAAAGGTAGTTAGGATACAGACATGAACCTTCCCATAACAAGCATAATAACTTGTTTTGGAAACTTTGCATTACTCTTTGTCACAAGATTAAGAGGCTGCTGTACAAATCTGAGCAAAGGAGGACTTGGGCAATGCTTGGTGCCTGTTCCATGCCTTCTATTCCTTAGAGGAATCCAAAGCCAGAGCTGTGTTTCCAAGTAAAGTGTAAAGGCAGAAGCAGATTCCTGAGAAATGTGACCGAAAAGCCTCCGATGCTGAGAGGGGATTGCTCAGAGCTACCCGAGGGAGTGTGGGGTCCCCCTGTCTGGGGGGTTCTAGAGGGCAGAGCCACCTGGGGTCTGTAAATTTGGCCAGCACACGGTGGGCAACCCAGGGTGGACATCCTGAGGTGAGGCATCCCAAGGTGACCCTACTGACCACAGCTGCAGTGCTGTATCCAGTTTTTGGCTCCTCAGGACAAAAGACCTTCTGTAATTCTCAAAAGAATCATCCTCCTGGACTTTCACCTCCTTAGCAGAGAACTTGGGAGACTTACATTTGACCCTCCTCCCCGTTTTTTTTTTGTTTTAAAGGGTAAAGCCACATAACACAGCACACACCAAAGTAAATTCAGTAAGAACATTCCAGTTGTTTAGTCTGGCTCTAGCAAGAGACAGACATGGCAAAATAATTTCCAACTGCCCAACACAATTAAGGAATGAAGGGAAAAATACCTGAAAAAGGTAATGACAAAACTGAACACTTGGGGAAACAGTGAAAGAGACTCAGTTTAGGCAGCTCTGCTCTTGCCAGTACTGTGGATATTGACAGCACTGCCTTATCTGTTCCTCCTACTCCTTTTCAAAGTGGTGGAATATCAGATAGAACACAGATTCTGTGGTCACTCTGAGGTTGGTACAACAGAGCTGGACTGAGGTCAACAACCACCACAGTTTGTCAGATTGTGGCACTACCCGAGGCTGAGAAGTGACAGAAAAAGCAATTCACTGACACAGTTCTCTGACACCTTTGGATCTGAATTTCTGAGGTCAGAATGGTTTAAACTGATAGTCAGGGATCTAAACAGATGTGCTAACACCATTTCTGTGTGTTTCTGAAGATAAGAGAGGGAACCAGTCTCACTTCTTTTATTTCTGACAGAATTTGCAGCAGTAGAAATAAACCCAGTGAAATTTGCCTACTTTGTAATTTTTGTTACACTGAGGGGAAAACAAATATCAAAAAACCCTTTCTAAAATCCTTAAGATTCTGTTTTTGTCATGTAGTTTCACATATTACCTAATACTAAGGAAAAGCATTTAATATAAATGGCAATATAATGTGCTTCATACTTTTTGGAAAACGGGAAATAAATCCCAGTCTTCAGTCTCTTTAATTTGTTACTTAGTGGCAAGGTAGTCAATCTTCCACAGCTTCATTTATTTGCTCATTCAAAAAAAAGTTACAAAGCAAGCCATGGCAATTTTAAAGGCAAACCATTGCAGCTGTTGGGATCAGTGCAGAAGGAAGACAAAGCAAAAAAGACCAGGAACAAGGGAATGGGCCTGTAAGTATTTGATAAATACTTATCTGAATATAAATCCTGGGACAGAGGGAAGCCAAGTCCTTGGCTGTGTTTGTACCACACTGCCAGGGCCAGAGCCTTGTGCACTGTAGTATCAGGGATTCACAGGAAGCTGTCACCAACTACACAGTAAATAAATCAGATGTTAATGTCATGTTATATCAGGTTTTCTTTTACCATTATCCTCTATGCCTTCTCTTTGCAATAACTTAGTGCTCTCTAATAAGGATGGCAATTTCCTCTGTGTCCCACCAGGGTCTCACTGCTCTCTCAGCACCTGGGTTGTCCAGTGATCATGCAGCATTCCAAGACATTTCTGATATAGGAAGCACTTGTTCTTAGTATCTCTGTAAAGAGATTAGAATTAAATCAGTAGCATGACACACACTCCCCAGTATGCTTGCTATTAAAATAATCTGTATCTAATCAAACCACATTTATATATATTTGTTTTCTTATTATGTGCTGCTTCTGAGTGTGCACTCACCGAGAGCTTTGGGAGATGGTTTTTATGCAAATAACTGAAAGCATTACCATTGTGTGCACACAAACTGAAACAGCTTTGGAAATATTTAAAAACATTTCAGCAGGGTCTGTAATATTCCTGAAGAAAACACCTGCATAGTGAAAGGTGGCTGTAGGCTTTCTGTTAGCTCACATCTTTACTTAGTGACAAATACTGTCAATTTAGTGATGATTTGTATTCAGTACCAGGATAGATGATATAATTAATATGCAGAGTATGTAATTAATATGCAGAGTATGTAATTAATATGCAGAGGGATGTAATTGATACATACCCAGTACTGTCTCGCCTCTGGATAAACTGGGTAAGGCAAATCCTTCCTGGGATAGCCAAACTCATCCTGCTGAGCTTGGGAGTGAGGGAAATAGTCTGATGCTGGATCTGCTCTCCTTAGAGGCTGAGCATACACAGGACTATGCAAAAGAGAAAAAGGTTATTAAAATCTTATAATATACTGCAAAGTGCACAAAGGGTTAGTTTAAACTGGAATATAAAAATATTAAAGCTCACTACTGCATGCATGGTGTTGAGGCAACAACATCTAAAAGGTCTTTTGAGTTCATTTTACTGTCAAACCCTCATCCTGCAAACAGAGAAGAGTGAATTTATAGAAGCAACATTCTCTTTAAGCTTTTATTTTCTTTTCTCTGTCACAACAAACAATGCCACAGTATCTAATTTTCTATATTGCTACAATTATTTTCAAAATATTTTAAATTCATGATAGCTACACCTTCAACATTTTCAACACTTATTTTAGAAAAAACCAGACCTCCCTGAGGGACTGAAATATCAGCAAGCTCCAGCCTGTCTCTGCAGCAGAACCCTGCTACATGTGAGGAGACTGTTGTGCTCTCGCTGAGCTGCACCCTGGCAAACAAGTTCTCTGCAGAAGTTGCAGTAAGAGCTGCAGCAGCTGGCTGGGTGCTCAGGGGGGTTCAAGTGAGGAGGCACAAGTAGGGAAGCTGTGTTTCTAAACAGGAATGAAATGAATGCCTCTGGGATTAGAGGAAAACCAGAGAAGCCTCTGGATAAAGCAGTATTTTGGGATTTGTATGTGAATAATCCAGTCAAAAGCTTTGCCATTTACTGGACCTTTGTTGCTTGCTGTGCCACTGGCAAAGCTGCAAAGTCATTCTGAATCTCCAAACCAGGGTATAAAGTGAAAATGAGCACAAAAGACAGGAAAATAGCAGCATACCTGTAATTCTGCCTTTGATTTGGGATTGAGGCATCATTAAAATCTTGTCTTTTCAGTACAACTTTTGGAATTTGTCCAACCCAGGCATCCTGTGTGCAGGGGATCAGGTGGTTACACAGAGCAAAATGACAACAAATTAGAATAACCAGCTCTCCAGGTACAGTATGTTAGAAGGTATAAACCAGTTTTTCACTTACAAAATATAATGTCTGGGTTACAACTCACAGTCTGGGGTGTGAGAAAGCCCGAAGTCCTGCAGCCCTGACCCAAAAAGATTCCTTTTACAAAGGGCTTCCTTCCCTACCAAACTGCAGGATTGGGTCTGATTCGCACCTTGGGAAAAACAGCATCAGCAGGACTAAATTCCAAGTTAGTTAAAAATTGAACAGCACCATCTCCTGGTAAAGGCAGGCTCAGACCTGCTGCATTGCCAAGCTATCGATACTTTACAGATGGATTTAGCAGAAAATAATGTAGCAGACTAGATTATTTTCTTCCTTTTCTCAGACAGCCTTCAATGTCTCCTTCTCACACACTGTGTGCTCCTTAATATGTAAAATAATCCTGAAGTACCAAATGAGGAAATGAGCACACACACACAAATATTCCCTTTCAGCGATTCTTTGTATTTCATATTGGTTTTTAATGGTATTTATCCATCTTTTCTCTTGCTACCCACTAGTTCAAGCAATGATCTCTACTACACCTTGCCTAATGGAGAAAACTGGCACAGCAGAGCATCTCTTTTTAGTGCTGGTCTTCTAATGGGCCAAAAATTGAAATCCTTGTTTGAAAATTCTGTTGAAACAATCCCTAGTTCTTTGTTTTCTCCTGTGCAAATTAGATTCACTTAGTCCTTGATGAAGAGTTTCACCTTCTCACATACATTCAGCTGATCTTGGAAATCAAATGCTACGGAGACTTTAAGCTCAAATTCCCTTTTTTTTTTTGCTATTCACGTCCCATTGTGCTGAATCCCCAAGTCCTGCAGTCCTGGCCCAGCCTGGGGCTGTGCTGTGCCCCTCTGACATCTCTTACCCTGGGTAGCTGGTGGTGCCCGTGCCCCAGGCTGGCAGCTGTGTCAGCACTGAATGCAGGGCTGTGCTATGCTCCACTGGATGGAGGCTTTGACTGTTTCCTGGTGGGGGGAACAATGGGAATTTAGAGCATTAGCAATGGTGAGGGTCTTGACAAATGTTTTTTTGTGCTTCAGATTGGTTCAACAGCCACGTCAGAGCTTTAGATGTCCTGTGGCAATGGCTGTACAAGAGCTGTGTACCATTACAGCTTTTCTATGTCCTTTTCTATGAGGAAGTACCAGTGACACATTACTGGGGCACAGTGAAAGAAGAAAAAACCCACATTGTCTGTGTACCTGGGAGAGGTATCACTAGGAAAAAGTGTTGAAAGCAAAAAGGAGTTCAAATTGCCGATATCTGAGACCAAAGAATGGGAGGAATTGTGTTTAAACACCAAGCCTCTTGTCAGTGGTTATCGGTCTTACTTTTTTTTTTTAAACCTGTGGAAAAAAAGCCAGTCCTTAAGAATAAATAAATCAGAAATACACATTTGGTAGTGTTGAATTTCAGTAGTAATTGTACTTATCAATCTTCAAATCTTGCCTGGTGAGCCCTAAAGAAAAGCAATGACTGAGAGTGAAGTTCTGTATGCAGTGGCAAAATGCTGAGTAAGTGTTGAGTGCTCAGGTAAGATGCTTTGATTTAGTTTTAAATGGTATAAATAGTATTTTGGCAGTATGGCAACCTTGTGCTTTTAAGCATCCAGAGGTTATAAATTAACCAGGATACCAGACTCCTTTTGCTGTACTTCCATTTTGAGTATAAAACTCCTTATAAGTGCACCCAGAGTCACTTACCCAGCTTTTTCATGCAGTAGACAACGGAAAATATTACATCCACTATGATAACCAGTATCACTGCAGGAAGAGTGGCCACTAAAATGAAATCCAGTGTTACAAAGGTGGTTACATTTGGGGCCCATATACCACTACTCCTTCCAGCCCATTCTGAAGTAATCACATCTGCAAATAAAAATATTCATTTTTAGCAACATCATTTTAATTCAAAAGTAAGCAATACCAAAAAAGTATAATATTTTGCTATATAATTATTTATTATTCAATATGGCCCAAGAGATTCGCTATTTTTCCTGTTTGTTTAAAGGTGTTTTTCATCTTAGTTACACACATCTGTTTCCAGATTTGATGCAAAAGTACTTTGCCAGGGTTTGGGATAACCAAGTCCAAGTTGGCATTTCAGGGGTCCAAGATATGAAGCTTTGCTGGGAACAGGGTGCAGTACCCAAGTCATGGCCTGGCTCAGGTCGGAGATCTCTTTGTCAGCTGTGAGCATGGCAAAGCTGCTGAGTGGAAGTGAAACCTCACATTTCTGGCTGTCATTATGACATTGATTTTTTAAAAGGGAAAAACACCCAACTACGTAATGGAGAATAGGACATTAGGATATCTAGTTTTTTTTTTTAACCCAAAAGAAAATTTGATCAACCTGGGGAAAAAAATGAACTTGCAATTACACAGCTCATTCAGTTCTAAAGTAAAATAGCTGAGAGAACAGGGAGCATGTAAAAATTAAGGATTGCAGTGATTATGTACATTAGGAATGACATGGCCCACACGTATTTTTAAAAAGGAAACACTATGCCCAGATCCCAGATTTGATGCTTTGTACCAGAGTTATAAACTCATGCAGATTGTGAATGAAGATCAACATCTCTTTTCATGGATCACTTTGCAGGGTCTAAATTTAGTTCATAATTTAGAATATATTTGCCATTTACATGGTGTATATTTAAACAAACAAACCAAGCCCCACACTACCTGCAAAAAGGTTCTTCATTTTTACACTGACAAGAAATAGTGCCTAGGACAGAATTAATCTGTATTACCCAGACAGGCCTCAAAGTTCCCAACTCCAATGCAGTTGGCTGTGAATTAAATCAAAACAAGTACTTAATGCAATTATACAGTAACATACTGTCAGTGGGCTGTGTTGCTAATTACACCAGAAATTTAAGCTTCATATGTACTCTGTAGATACTAAATCTTACTTTCCAGTGACTTGTCCTGTGAAAATTTTGAAGCTATTTGAGAAATGATAATTTACCTGCTTAAATTACTTTACCCTGAATGTGTATCCGTCTTCCAGTTGGCCAGGAAATTGTATGGCTTGTGTTGTTATGATTTTTATCACATTATTTAAGTGTGGTTGTGTCTGAATTCCACTATATACCAACTCTGGATTGTTGGCAAAGACTAAAAGTCATGAAATTAGTTAGATTCCAACCTTCCAATTATAATCCAAATTAAAATCTTTTTGTGCATTTTGCATTGGGATAATTTCTTGGTTTAGCCTACAAAAGGATCTGGTTTGCATTAATGTTGGTTCTCCTGTATCCTCTCTGCAGTGTAAACATTGTGGGCTGTAAATGATGTTCCAGAATCTGAGTGTTTACAGTATTTCACAGGTATTTGGCTGGCTAAAAATAACTCCCTGAGCCCTAATCAGCCATCAAATGCCAGCACGGTTGGCACTCCCACCCTACACCTTTGCTACCTGTTCTTCTCCTGCTCAGGACTCGGACTCAACGCCAGGCACCAACCTGAACACTCAAAAAAGCCCCCAAACTGCCAATAGAGCCAAGAATAATTGTGCACAGCTGTTCCCAGTGAGCAGATCCACGTTTGGAATGAAGCCAGAGAGTCAGAGCTGGCTGAGATCTCTGAGCAGACCCTTCCGAGCCCAGCAGGCACTGCCAGAGCAGCATTAATGTCCTTGCCATTGCAAGAGGGACTTTCCATCAGGAACAAACTCCTGACTGATGCATTACTAGCCAGAGGAGCTGCGCTGGGAGCCGTCTGCATTTCAGAAAAAGATGGAAGCCTCCTTCCTTTCTACTGTCCAAGTCCATCTAATCCAACATTTGCTGCTTATCAGAGATAAATCTAAATGATTACAGTGATCAAGGCTTGTACCAATCCATTTACGTGCACTGCATGCTCTCCTCTCAGGAGGGCATCAGCACGGAAACATTTTCCAAAGAAGCCTAACTACAGGTCACGTGTTGTGGCTGTAAAGTACAGAACAATGAAAACCCCAAGTAGCATTTGGCATGGTTCAGCTAGGAGATAAGCAAAGCTTTTAGCTACCCCTCTGATCACTAACAGAACTACAATTCTTTTAGCAGTGATACAAAGAATACTAAGGCAAGAGAAAATAACCGGTTGTGATTCTGCTGGGAGAGAGGGAGTGTGTGCCCTTTGGTATTAATGCTCTAATATTCCACGTGGTAAAGGAACTCACTGCTGAGCCCCTCAAAATACTGTGGTCTACATAAATGCCAAATTAGCCTTCAAGTGGTAACTTTTTTTGGCAAATGAAAGGCTAGAGTAGCATAAAAAAATAGATCAAAACTCTATCAAACCAAAACTCTGTTAGAAAAATAATAACTGCAGCTGGTTTACATCACTATGAGCTTAGGGATACCCTAAAATAAATAAATATATCAATAAAATCTGTGGGAAATCTTCCAATAAATAATTGCACACTAATATTGGTCTACTCTAACAGAACCAGAGACAATTCCATTACTTAGCTTCTCACTTAAAATAACCTTTCAGTGCATTCTGGTTGTCATGCTCTTAATTATTGACGATTTTCTCCCTGTTAGTATCAAAAAACGTGTAAGAACACTTGCTATAAAAAAAGTGTATGATTTTTTTTAACCCATATACCAAGTGTTTGTTCCTGCTGAAGAAGAACCAAACCATTTAACTTATTTAAAAATACCCTTCTGAAATTCAGAGACCGACTCAAAATGATCCCAACCCACCACGATACTATGTTTTCAGGTGTAATTCATATGGCTGTAACCTTCTCCCTGTGACATCAAACACAGGACAGCAGTTGTCTCACCAAGGTTTTCACATTTGCATTGTTTTCCCATTATTTAAAATAAACCCAACCTAAAGCCAAAGGAGAATTCCCAAGCAGCCATCCCTCCCAGTGGGACTGCAGTGCCCCAGCAGCACTCCCCACTGGAGTGGACATGGCCACATCCCTGCTCCCACAAGCCACAAAGCAGAATTCCAGCAGACCTTGAAGCTTCACTCATCAAGGGGCTGGCCAGGACCAGGACACACAGCAAGACTTTCAGAATGGACATCCTGGAGCCTAATGGGACAAAAGACCTTTTCTTCCAGATTTTGCCAGCAGCAGAATGAGCTTCCCTTTCTGCTACTGTGGATTGTGGATTTTGAGCTTGTTCTACAGCATCCTTCTCTATAAAGAATTACTAACTAACTTAAAACCAATACAACTTCCTGATAACTTACCCACCATGTTTTCCTTTATTAAACTGAGTAGTTCCATGAAAATATCTCATTAATCTTGCTATTTCTGAATTTTTGAAATCAGATGTGAGGTATTCATTTAATGACCTAAATTTCAACACACTGAGGTATCTGTCCAGGAGCATTTCTCTCTTCTCCTTTTAGGCTTATGTTACCTTTTACAGATAACAAACTTGGAATGTATTTGCAGACAATTTCCTGGAACAGACATTGTTTTTAAAGACATGACCAAGCTATGGTCCTGAAGCCATCTAAGAGGGATGAGATGAGAAGGAGGGAATCCTGTAATTGGATGCATCTACCATTAAGTTTTGTTGGTTAATTTTTCATTTTTCTGAAAAAATAATAGAAAATACCCCTCTGGTAAGGATGAGTGATGACAGAAACTAACCCCTTAGCACACCCTCTGTCATCTTGCCTCCTTATTTCAAGAGTCCTGAAAAATTCTCAACACTCACTGCACAAGATCCTGACTGTGGTCACCCTGAACACTACACAGGTTACTCCCCTGTAAGTTTAGTGGAGTTTAACTGCACTGAAGCTGAAGTTAGCACAAGCATTGTTCTTAGGATGGTGATTTCAAAATTAATCCATAACTGGTAAAATCCTAACATGGATTTCCTAATTTGACAGGAGCTGCTGCTTAGGCAAACATTCCAACCACAGTTACATTAACAGCAAAAGGTGAACTTAAACCTTTGCTTTTCAAAGGATAAATAATCATCTCTAAAAATCAATGCCTAGCAAATTCTTGAAAGAATACTGCTTTGGCTAAAGCCCAACAGCATTTAATTTTACAGCAGTAGATAAGAGATTCTCAGCCCTGCCAGAGGATTGCTTTACAACACACCAGAACAAAGAAATTATTATGAGGTACATATTTTTACCTCAGTGAAAGGAATTGCATGATCCTTCTTCAGATGTAAGGCAGAAGTGTGAAGAAGCAGTTCCTGCAGATGCTCTGTTCTCCTGGCTGACAGGGAATTCCCCTCTGGCTCCTGCTCCCAGCTGCTCAGTGCCAGTGCCTCACGTTGGCTGATAAACAAACACCTTTACCTGGGGCTGGCAGATGTGATTCAAGGATGCAAAAATGCAATTGGCAGTTTTTCCTTGGGTGAGATGTTTTAATCAGGCAGGTTACAAACCCCAAACTCTTGACTTTGCTACATCACTGGCATTTATTTGATGCAGCAGGTTTGGCCCTGGCCTCAGGAAGGGCTGCAGAGGCGGCGAGTTGGTTTCTGTTTTCAGTGCCCACTTGGGTAACAGCAAATGAACCCAGTGCCAGCAGAGCTGATCAGCTGAGAGATTTGTATTCCACAGCACACCCATTTCCTCCTCTTATTGTCTGAGTTTCTGGAACTCAGCAGAACCAAGTGCCAAGTTATGCATTCTGTAACGACATCCAGGCTAATTTAATTTCTTCAAAGGGAGACATATAACTAAACCAAAGTTTACTGACCAAAATTAATGGTGGAAGATGGAACTGCTCATGATGTTTAATCTTAATACATTTCAGATCTGGTTCAAGATGGCTTTGGAGAACACTCCTCCTGCAGCATTGCAGGGGTCCTGAGAGTGACACAAACTGAGCACAAGCTATGGATTTCCTGAACATTGGTATCAGGACTGCTACAAATAGAGCCCAGGAAAGGTCACCAAGGCTTGGAACCATGACAGGCTCAGTTTACACCTATTCCCTGGTCACAGCAATGGAAGTCTTTCAGTTGTTGCAGCAAAATCCATCTCCCACGTCTGTAAACAAAAGGACAAAGGACTAACTGCACCTTGAGCAAGGGTGTTCTGCCTCTGCCCACAGAGAACCCAGGGTTTCACTGGGGTTTGTACGCTGCCTCTGGTCCCCAACGAAAGCACATCAGTGCTGGGGCAGGATAAAAGCTAACACTGACTTCTAGAATTGCTTCAGTCACAGTCTTTCCTGGCTGCATCTTACCACCAGCCCATGGCTGAGCTTGGCTTCTGGGAATCCCTGCACTTTAAAATAAAAACCACACACAATCCAGTGCCTACTGATTGTCCTTTAAAAGAAGTATAGGCTTTGTAGGATCCCACTTTCTTTTGAGATTTAAAATACATTTTCAGCATTTCACCGTGATTCAGAAATAGTCCAAACTTTCACTACAAGGTAACTACACTGCTGCATTCCAGTACCTTTTCAGTATTTCCCAAGCTGTTCAAGAATCACAGTGACAATCTGCCATTGAAACAGCTCCATCAGTCATTCACACAATCTTCCTCCTTTCGAGTAATTTACTCTTTAGGGTACACCATGTATTCCATAATTTATGACCCTTGGTTGGCAAATTACTTCACCTGGAAGACTGGCACGCAGTCACACTGAGTAAACACATTTACTACCTGCTTCTTGAACAGTGTCATTCCTCCAGCATGGATAAAAGCTTCCGTTTTTCCAAGTCCTGAACTACACCATTCTTTAGAAAAAAAAATCAAAAAAGAAAATGGAAGCACTTCTCAAAATTTAGGACACTGAGCATTGATCTGTCCTTAATGTTACTTCAGTGATTTCTTCCAGGAGGGTTTCAGTACTTCAAGGGTGAAGTTTTTCCCTCAACATTAATAAACCAAGTGTGACTTAGTCATTACCGAAATGAACTCTTAAAAAGTACTTAAAAGGGAAGGAACTGACAATTTTTCTACAGATGGAACAACAGACAAAAGTTAAACGTACTTTTTAAAAAGTATCTTATCACCCTTTATTTCCAGGTGCTTCACAGCAATATGACAAAATAAAGTATCACAATCAGTTTTATGTAAATAAAAAATTAATATCAACAAGTTCCAAATCTCTCTATATTGAATACAATCAACCATAAATAAAAAAACATGCATTAAATTAAAGCTATTTCTGTATTATAAAATACCATGTGACCCCATTCTTTAAGACATTGAATTTTTCACAAATATATAACTTATATAAAAATTACAATATACATTCTTACTTTTATGATATTACTGTATTATTGCATTGTGAAATGAACTTTAAGTGATTCTTAAGGATACATTTGAGAGACATTTCAAAGTGTTTCACTATAAATTAATAAACTCATGTCCCACAGTAAAACCTTTCCATGTTTCCTGTTAATTTTTCATTGTAACAGATTTGTCTGTTGGGTCTGAAATCTTCAAGAGCCCAAGTCAGGCACATGGTTACCCAGGACTCACAAACGTGGCATCAAGTATATCTGGATTTGCTTTTTTAAAGCCCTTGCATAGCACCTTTACTAGAAATTACTAATACAGACATGTGGCTACAGCTCCTTGCAGCCAGCTGTAAAGTATTGGATAACCCCTGGAGGTTCAGATGTCTGAACTGAAAGCAGAGAACACACCCAGCCAGAATACAAAACTTTCCATACTTTTCTCCCACTCTCTTTGGCTGCAGTTAGGGAACAGTTGTCTCTAGCTGTACCTGTTTAACAACCAAAACCTTCTAATTTTAACACCACTGTGTGGGGATAGTAAACAAGAACTGGTGATAAAAATGAAACAAACAGAAAATTACCCTGCCTTGAGGATAAAGAGAAATCTCAGTTGATGAAAAAACTAAATTAAAAAGTGACAATAATAGCAGCAGCAGCAGTATCACCATCAAATCACGGACTGGTGAGGGTTGGAAGGCATCTTAAAGCCCATCTTCTTCCACCCCCTGCCATGGGCAGGGACACCTTCCACCATCCCAGGTTGCTCCAAATCCCATCCAACCTGGCCCTGGACACTTCCAGGGATGGGGCAGCCACCTGGCAAAGCCTGAGCTGGAATAATCCCGTGCTGCTCACTCCCCTCACCTACCAAGAAGAAATGACACAGCACAGGAACTCCATTCCATGAGCTACAGAACTGCATCCCTCACCCTGTTCATTCATCAGAGTGGGCAGGAACAGTAATTTTAAATTATATCCCAGAAGATGTTTAACTCTGAGGTTTAGTTCTATCCCAGTGTTGCCCTAAGGAGCAATCTGAGACTGAAATACAGCCCCAGCTTTGTGTAGCAGGGCCATGCACAGGATGAACCAGATCAGGGGCTGCAATGGAAGGCTTGCACGGGACACCTGACTCCTGCCTGCCCAGCCAAGGAGCCAGTGGACATTCTGCAGCCCAGACACCCCCATGTGTATCACCAGCTTGGAGTGGAAATGCCCTCAAAACCTGGGAAGTCCCAGAGCAGATTTTGGCACCCCAGAGAAGGCAGTGTCCTAAGGCCTGCTCTCCTGGGAAGGGCAGATGTGCTGGTTCTGTAACAGCAATCCGAGGCAGCTCCTCTCCCTGCTCCCAGGAGACCAATTCCGGGGCAGAGTTTTCAATATGTCCTGAAAAATCTCACCACAGTAAATTCCTGCAAAAAAATCCAAGCAACTCTGCATCATCTTACCTTTCCTGTTGACTTGCTGTGGTAGCACATCACTCAAAGTTAGAATTTAACAATTTAGGAGTAGAGAAGATGGGTTTTC
Organism: Pachycephala philippinensis; assembly: GCA_013397055.1. Lineage (NCBI taxonomy): Eukaryota > Metazoa > Chordata > Aves > Passeriformes > Pachycephala > Pachycephala philippinensis. Next base: position 153,893 of record VWZT01013071.1, read on the forward strand.
CTTTATGTTTTTATCCCAAATGTTATCAAAGGGAGACAGATAATACAATTTCTGGCATCCAGTCATGCCCTTGAAAATGATAATTTCTTCACAATTTTCACTTATGTCTTCATCTGTTTCCCTGGAAATGGTATATGAAGCCCAGCCATCTAATTTTTCTACTCTCTCAGTGATGAAACACTAAATGTGTCATGTCCAGGAGCTCTCTGAAGACTGATTTAATATCCTCTGATTGCTGCCTGAATTCTGAGAGTTGCCTTGGCCTTTAAGAGATGATTAAAGAAACAAAACACATTAAATCCTGTCAGCTGTCCCAGGCAAGTTTAAGTAATAGAATTCTTCTTTTTAAACTTCATGTTTTCTGACTTCACCTTGCACTGGACTCTATAACAAAGACCAACACTTCACCTGAAATTTGGATTTTAAAATATCAATTTGTTTCTGAACCATCCTAAAAGCTTTACTTCTTCTTCTGCTCATTCACCATGTGTACCTTCTGCACATTCCATCCTGCAGCATCTCCTCACAACTTTGCTAATCCCACAGGGACACCTGGAATTCTGCCTGTTTTCACTGCTCATTTCCCTTTGCATTATCATCCTTGGAAAAAGGAATCAGGTTGTGAAATTTCTTCTGGAAAGCAGGAGCAAATATCCCATTACATCCCAGTGCTGAGAACAGCAGCACTTCAGGCTTTAGCTTTCCAACCACACTATCTGTTCATATGGTTCCCCTTGCTTCCCCCTCAATTTTACAGCAAAGCCCATATTTTCATTAATTGAAAGGTAACAGAATGAAGAGAAATGGAGGATGAACAGAGGTACAGTGATATACACCATGATAAAAGCAGTGTTTGAAAGTTTCATCCTAGGAAACATAATTTCTAATATCATTCTTATGGAAAAACACAGAATTTAAATCAATGGGTATTGCATACAAACTTGGGAGAAGAAAAAGTTGGCTGCCTACTACTTCTGCATTTTTACTGTCTGTCAGCAGTTTAAACCTTGAAACTACCGAGTTTCAACTTCCTTAACATTTCTAATAGATTTTATATAAATTCAATATCAGTTTCATGGATTAAGCAATTTATACACAGTTCTTCAAAGTATTACAAGTAGGTGAAAACTGACACATAGTCTAGAAGGGATGTTTAGATGTGCGGTTTTGCCCAGCTTCAGTGACATTTGAACACACCAGAGATGCACAGGACAAGGAGTTGTTTCCATTCACCTTTGTGAAAGAGGCAAACAGTACCGAATTATTTTGTAATGAAAAAAAGTGACTCTTTTACACAAGCATTAAAGCCATTGCTGTTCACATGATACAACCATGGAGATTTTAAGGGTACTCAGACCAGCAGGAACTTGCACTTCATTCCAGAGCTGAAAGACAAGATGAAGAAGCCTCTGCAAACCCCATCCCTCACATTCTTCTTTCAGATCAATGAACATCTGAGCCAAAGCAGAGATATGTTTGCATTCTCAAATATCCTTTGTGAAGTGACATTTATTAGCAAGTTTGGCACAGAGAAACCTCATTGGGAGAAGACACTGACAAATCTTGTTTTCTCAGTGTCTCACTAATGACACTGAGTGAATTCCCACTGCTTATATGGAGGCAGGAACAAAATAAGCACTGAACAGAATCATGTAAGTCAATAATACAAATTGGGAGATAAGAAAATATCTGATTAAATTATACCTCACAGAGTATGTATTGTAAAGATTATTCCTTCCCTTCTTCCCTCCCCCTTATCTGTAATATTTTGCAGTTTGTAAAGCAGACTTGGCTTAGCTTCTGGTGCTGTACATGTCCACATCTTCTGGGCTGGACTGACCATGGTCCATAAGTTTTGGATCAGGCTTAAACTTTGATGTCTTCTCTGTTCCTGTTAAAGATAGTAAGGAAACATGGTTTAAAAATATGCATATTTTGAGCTGTAGGGAAAAAAAGCTTAGTGATATATTTTTGAGAATTTATGTATTATCAAACACTTAGAAAAGATCAAAATCTGTCTGAGTTCAAAGTGTGTTAAGAACTGACAGAAGAGGATGAGGGCATGTGGGAATGCTGAGCACAGCAGTGCATGGAGAGCAGGACTTCCTCCCACTCTCCAATACCACTTCCTAACCCAGCAGAGTGAGAGGAGAAATTGTGATGCTTTGCCCAACACATGGAAAGGAAGGGGAAGTTTGAGGCATGGAAAAGAATCTCCAGTGTTTGTTGCCCCAATGCTCCCAGGAGCAGAGCTGGCTCCCAAAACCAACCCTGCCACATCTTCCCTGAAGCTGCTGCCAGATGGCAAGGATTCCAAATGAAGACAAACACCCTTACCTGGTTTCACTTCACAACTTCCAAAACCCATGAACTGAGTTTAGTAAAACACTGAACCCTCCCACTCACCCTGAAGGACAGTGCACAGGCTGACATATTTAATGACACTGCAATTCCACAGGCTCTAAGGGAATATAAAGGCAGGTTTTCTAAGGCTGTGTCTCCTGTTCCTGATCTGCTTCTTCTCCAGCTCCATCACTTGGTCTAACAAAGGGTGTTACATTCTCCTGAAAGCTTTGTCCCATTTGGATTGAAAAAATAAACATCTCTGACAACACGATTCATTTAGGGCATGGATATTTTTAGCTGTATTAGGGACATGAACTAATTCCACCTATGAAAGCAAAGACAGATCTATATACACAAACCCAATAAAGACAGTTTGGCCTGGAGCAAATGTAAAAACAGATCAAAGCATTCCACAAACTAAATCAGAAAAAATTCAGGTGCAAAGCAAAGATGTGAATGCATACTATAGTGAAAATAAAGGGAAAAAAATATTAAAACCCTCATTCAAGTATGTTCTGCTTGCTTTCCAGAAAAAACAATTCCTTCCTTCCAAGTGATTTCCTTGTAACAAATAAATTCAGAAACTGCCCTTACAAAAGGTAACAATATTTTAAAACAAATTTAATTCTCCTTTAATAGGTAATTTTGCTGTTTGCTCTTACAAACTGGACTACCAAATTTTTGTCTGTTAAATAGGCTGTTACATGATCTAGTTGATTATCTCAACCACTTAAGATGCACAAGGAACCACTGCAGAAAACCCAGCAAAATAAAATCCAATGCTTCATTTCTCAATTACACACTCCTCTTTCACTCCACTATGGATCATCTCTGCATTGTTAGCAGAGGCTAAAAGTAATGAAATCCATTTAAGACTTCAATCTTCTAATTATAATCCAAATTAAAACCTTTTTGTGTGTTTTGCATTTGGAATATTCCTTATTTCGGCCTATGAAAAAACCTGGTTTACATTAATATTGGGTCTCTGACATTATTGAGAGAACAGCAAACATACAATTCTGATACTGGGACAGGGTTCACAATGAGAAAATGATCACGTCCCTGAGGCTCTGAAATATGTATTAAATGACAGTAGTAAAATATGTTCTCAAGAATAATATGCACTGACAGTCAGCTCCAGTTTAGAGGAAGAGTAAGTACAAAATTAAGTCAACTAATTGGATTTGCAAGTTGCCCTGAGATTACACTTGAAATGTTTAATTCACCTGATGAAGGCACTGGATCTTTACTCCAACACTCTACTGGCAAAGATTCTGTTCTGTTAAATGATCTTGACTCAACAGCAGACTCAGATTTGGTACTACAATTTCCTTTCTTTTTCTTATCTTCTTGAGTAATTGGTTTTGACTCTTGCTGCAGCTGTGAACCAAACATGAATAAAAGAAAGCACATGGGTACATGCTTAATATGTAATTGTAAAATAAAGCTTTTAAGTCTGGGAGCTTATCTTTTATGAAATTATTTTCAGATATGACATCACACAATGATATTCAACTAGTCAGCTGCACACAAGGGACACAGGTGGAAGAAGTTTAATGCATGAAACCCCACAGATCAGATAGAATAAATTCATGTATAAGGGAATTTGTCATGAGTATGTACTTAGGACTGAAGCTGTGGTCTTACCTGAGACTCCTTAAGAACTTCACAAGTTCATTTCCAGGTGAGGAGCCTTTAGCCTTACACAGGACTGAAATAGCACTGAGTGTTTACAGAACCCTTACTACACCTAGTTAGGACAAGATGGAAAGATAAATCATGGTAATACCCTAGTAATGAAAAATAATATGTCTTGGGAACAGGCTTCATTCAGGGAAAAAAAATGAAGTTAATAAAAGTGTCTGTACCACATCAATTCTTGTTTCACTATCAGTTTAATGACAGTTATCTGAATCTCATTTTCAAAACTCAGAATTCCATTTGTGCTTCGCAGAGGAAATAAAAGGTGAGGACTGCATGCCAATGAGCACTGTAAATTTAAAGCAAAATACTCGCTACATATCGATATAACTGAGAAACTGGAATTTTCTTTGAGAAGAGCAACAAAAAACTTACTCTGCAAAGCTGAAATTTTACTCGGGAAGTGCTACTTTTGTCACAGTTTTATAAATGTCCACTTGTGAAAAAAATCCTTTCAGGTTGGATAAAACCCATATTTCATTCTGGGATTACTAACCCAAATTCCATCTGTAATTTACAGAAGGTTCATATTGCCCTCTACTCTCTGCTGGCAAGGCCTCAGCTGTTTACTGTGTCTTATTTTGACCACTTCACTTAAAAACCACAAACCACACAAAAAAAACACCTAAAAACAGAAAAAGCAGAGAAACTAGAGGAAATTCAGAGGAGAACAAGAATTATGTCAGAGTTAGAAGACCTGGTCTGTAAGAGAGTATACTGGGGAAGAGAATGTCAGAAGATAAATTTCATACATAACAGGTCAATATAAAGAGGTTACTGACCATTTGTTCACTATGGCTGCAATGAGGACAGGGCAAGGAAAATAAATAAATCAGACATGGACAACTCATATCACAGGGTAATTCAAACAGATTTCCTGGAAGTGTTGTAGAATAAGGCATTCACACCTACTGTAATCCTGAGTGTCTTTAGCCTAAATTCAGGGGCTGCTTAAGACCAAAGCTTGAATCAGAATAGATCCTTTATGTCAAGACAAAAAATGAGCTCTAAGAGAAACTCACGCTTCTCTTGTGCACCCTGCATGTATTGTGCACTACAGAGGGATCTCAGTATCTGCTGGTGTGAGAGGCGTAAGAGCAACTAAACACCCAAGTGACAGAAAGATCAGATTGGGGTTTGTGGCTTAACACAATCAGTAAACCTTAAACAGCATCAGCAGAGGAGCCCACAACTTTCTGATCTCTCTCTCAATGTGTGAGTTATTGTTATTTCCCAAGTCCTACCTGGGTGACAGTTTCCTTTTCTGCCCACAGTGACCTCACAGCCTCATAGGTCTGATGGCTCGTACAAAGTAACTTTTTCCCTGTTACCTATTTTTTTAGAAAAACATAATTTAACAACAGCTTTAAAAATACAGAGACACACATGCCATTCAAATGAAATTAATCATGTCTGCATGAGAACATGCTTGACCCCATACTAAGGCATCTATTTTTCCAGATCTAGTGCATATTTCCCTTACATCAAGCAAATTGTAAATAATGTTTACACTGGTATTAGGAATCCACAGGAAACATTCCCATGCTAAATCCACCTATTCCAAATGAAATCAAAACCTGATCAGCAAACAAATATTCTGGCAATGTTGGCACAATAGACTGGAGCACCAGTTTTAAAGGATCCAAACTTGTCTCACTGTGTTGGAACTGGCCACAGATAAACCCAGAAACTTACCTTAGCAATGACCACTGACTGAGCTGGGTAACAAACAGAATATCCTACAGCAGTAAGTCCCAATGGATAAGCAATTTTCTTAAACCTAGAACCTGTACAGAGCCAAGTATTTTGAATAATTAGACAATAATGAAATGCAAACAAAGTAGTTGTAGCAATTAAATGCAGGAGACCATATTCTGAAAGAGAAATAATCCCCAACTAGGTTTTCCAACATTGTGAAGAATGAGAAGAACAATTGTATCATTAGTCTGTCTAATCCTGCTCTGTCAGGTCTCACCAGCTTTTAACAGCAATGAATAATGTCCCTTCCATTTACCAGGAAGGATTATTTTTAGTCACATAAGGTTTTGCCAATGTTTCAGAAAAGTATTCTGACCACTGAAACTGTTACATGCTCCATCTCCCACAGACCAATAATGAAAGAAGCAAGCCCTACCTTTTCTTGCCAGCACTACGCCAGCCAAGCCTGACACCGTAATTACACCGGCTTTGGGAAGGAACTCTGGGGGAGGGTTGTTCAGGTAAACATAAGCATCTAAGAAATGGAAAAAAAAAAAGAAGACAAAAAAGAAGCAGGGCAATTCAATATTAGTAATTTTATTGTATTTCCCACTTAAAAAATAGAGGTGAAAGTTTTGATTTTACTGAGTTAATATAGATGAAATGAGACAGATATGTGACTTGCCTACCTTTTCCAAACTGAATTGCATCTGTTATTCCATTTTTAACAAGGACAAAAGCACTCTACAAAGAAAAAAATGAAACCAGGAAGTAAAATTTCTGCAAAAGTAGCTGTTCACATATATCTCAGCACAATGGGACAAAGAAATACTGTGCAACTTTAACAAACCCAAACCAGATCAGTGACCTTCTAGAAAGGCTGTTCAGAGATCTACCCTCTTGGTGACAAACATATTCATATTTTTAAAACCTACATTGACAACTAATTTTAAAAAATCTCTCTAATGTAACCTCACTTTCAAAATTGACACCTCAGGAGCTGTAGAGCAGGAAAACACCTGGACGCCAACTGTATAATATAAGAAAATTCAATTATAAAATACAATCTTCTCTTCCCTAGAGACTTTCTCAGGAAAACTGTTTGGAAGAACAACACCGAATTTGTACCGCCAGAGGTCACTGCTACTCAGTGTCGGGAACTCTCACTGATTAATGGCATGAAAAAGTTTGGTACAGATTTGTAACAAGAGTTATTTCAGTCATGCAGTCACTGACAACATTTTCACAGACCAATGGAATCACAATTTACAGAAAATAGAGGAAGACAATTTTGGTTTTTTGCTGTTTCCAAATGTTAGGGCCTACTTTGTAAGAGCAAAACACGGTCACAAAATCTCCTCCTGCCAACATCCAGGGTGAAGCTGCTGTTTCCCAGCAGGTACGAGAGCAGCGACAGGCACCACAGCTCCCCCTCCACCTGGAACACGCAGTAACAGAGCTGGGAGGTGCTTTTGATGACTAGTGAGTAACAACCTGCTGCAACAGGTACATGGGATGCACTCCGTCTTTTTTGTCAGGTACTGCCCTTTAAAAGCAGCTCCTTCTCCGTGGACTCCACCTGGAACTTCAGACTTCATAACACCCCCAAGTTCTGCCAGCAAGAATTTACTGACATAACTCCTGCTGCAGAAGGAGGCCTCATTTTTCCATCCTAAATTATCTTACGCCAAGGCAAGAAACTGCCAAAAGCCCCTCCAGGGGGAAGGTTTTTTTTTCTGTTTTTTCAGTGGTTAGTGTAGTGCTGTAAGGAACTGCAGGAAGCCGTGGGTGCAGGCACTCCTTACCTGGCACCATCCGAAGTAGCGGCCGGTCGTCTGTCGCACCGCCGAGAGCTGCTGCTGCAGGTGCCCAGGCTGCTCCTCGATGTACTTCGACTTCAGAGGGGGGGCACTGTAAATTGGGAGCTGCAAACAAAGGCACAGCTGTACAGCAGGGACAGAGTTCTCCATTCTCATTAGCTGTTGCACTTGAATGGGGTTTTTCAAGCCTGCAAACCCTCAGTGTTCTCAGTACGGCAAACAAAACCTCTACGTGGAATTATGAACTTTTAGAGTTCCAAACTGACTCTACTCAAGTGTCACTTCACTCCTTAGAAATGAAAACCAAAACAACTCTCTAGATTCTAGGAAGCAGAATTACTGAGTATGACAAGCTATCATTCAGCAAAGGCATGAGCAAGAATAATTAGAAGGTGAATGCTTGTATTACTAGAAATTGCACATTAGAAAAGGACTCATCAGAAAGTATTCTATTTTTACCTTTTCTGACTTCATTTTTGAAATACTGTAATAATGAAAGTGAGATAAAACTTTATTAATTTAGTAACATTTTGTGTTTTATTTGAGCTATAGCTGTCATTTATTATCACATATTACTTTGCTATGTATTTTAGCTACTGGGTAATATAATTTGATGGAAAGAGCTGCTACTCTGCAAATTTTTCTATTATTATTTTAAAGACCAAAAAAAAGGAGGATTCATACCTTATCCGGCTTCACCAGCTGACTTTTTGATTCCTTTTCTGTTGCTGCATATACAGTAATACATACAAATGGCAGCCCAGAAGAAATAGCTGCCAGCTTTGCCACCTGGGATAGAGAGATGAAAAAAGGGAGTCTTAATGCTGAAATAAAAATTTCCCTTGGGCTTGGTCAAATATGTGATTAAGCAAGTCACTTCTAAATCTTTTTTAAGCATTATGCCTTTTAGAAATGTCTTCGGACTTTATACAAAGATTTTCTCAAATGATAATGGTAAAGAAGATGTTAGAGATTCCTGACAACAGTTTTATGTCTAAAATACCAGGAAGAACTTTGTGTTCAAAGGCACACTGATGCTTCCATCACCTGTTAGGGTAAATTCACATGTAATTTACTCAGCATGCAGGAACTCCAAGTCAATGAATTGACTGAACTCATTTCAGCAAAAACACGTTGATTTTATCTGCTGCAGTGACAGAGTGAGCTCCTCTTCCCACAGAGGCTGCCAGGCAGGGCAGTGACCCTGGGCAGGAATTTGTGAGAGCTCTGCCCCTCTCCTCACTGGGAGGGCCATCCCCAGGTGTGTGAGCAGACACTGAGCCCACAGCACGTGTGAATCCAGTCAGCCACGTGCTGACCCAGCAAAACCTGTAGTATTAAAGGTCTGTGAGCTTCCCTTGCTGCCCCAGCTGGGTGGGGAGCTGTGGATGTGGGCAGAAGGAAGATGGAGGTGACTCCACTGCCAGAATGAGAAAAGTCTTACACACAAAAAATACACATCAGCCACACTGCCACCAGGGGGGCTGGCCATGAATCCAGTCAGCCACGTGCTGACCCAGTGTTACTGAAGGTCACACAGCAACATCAAACACTCAGTACAGCTGAGCTCTTGGCTGCCATCCCAAGGGCCACTTGCCATCTTTCCTTCCGTGCCCAACAGCAGGAAAAGCCACTAGGATGTTGTGCTGGCTCATGTGCCCAGCCTGGGATCGTGGCTCTCCTGGCATCCAAAGCCCAGGACACAGAGAACAGGTGAGAGAGGAGGGTGATAACCGAAATAAGTCCCAATTAGCACAATAATTGCCTTTCTGATGGAGTTTGCTTGGCGCAAAATGCCACAGTCTGAGCTACAGAAGGTTTTCTAGAAGAGGATGTGTGTCCTCAAAATCTCTGTATTTTCTAAGAATTATTAAAGAAAAACTATTTAAAACCTGTCATAATTCAGATTGCTTATTTCAGTACAGCATACTACCAGAACAAGATACCAATTTTCAGTAGACAGTAGAAGGACAACTGAATTTAAAAGTGACAGAGCATGAAAAACTTGTACTGTTCACTTAAAAGAAGTCATATATTTTTAAAAGTCACAACGGAGCTCTGTGCTCAATGTAAAAGAGAAAGCTATACAGGGAATGATGAAAGTAGTCCAGCTCCTGACTGACAGTAATTGCTTTACTTTTGTGTGCCTACAGACAAACACATAAATGTTTGAAGATCCAAGGAAACAGCTGTACTGGCTAACATTTACACTGGCACAGTTATTCCAAGAGGGTTTCACTCTTTTCTACTGAAATCACAAAGAACCAGGGTGAAAGAAAAAGCAACATCACCTCGATTGCACTAAAGAGGCTTCACTGCATGGAGCTGTTTATCCTGTTCCTTATCTAATCATGAGGTGCACTAAAAAGACTCAATTAGCTAAGTTGTTTCTCATACTCATCTATTGAAATTATTTTATTAAAAGTTACTTAAGAGGCATTATGTATTAAACAAGGAAAATCCTATATTGTTTAGCTAAAGAAATCAAAAAGCAGTTTACTACCTAGAAGTTACTGAGAATTAAGAAATGGCAGGATCATATTGTTATATCAAAAACTAGGAAAAAAGCACAGAGGAAAACACCTGCACCGAGCTGGAGCTGTGAAGCACCCTGGAATTACATGGTCAGCCAGTAGAATGACTCCAGAACATCAGCTGATAACTGACTTACAAATAAATAAAAATCTTCTTTTGGATGAACTCAGGAAATTGCTGCAGCTACAAAAGCCATGAGGCCAGGTGGCATTTCTGGAGATGAATTCTGCATGGACACAGAGCTAAACACCACCAGAGGGGAAGGTCAGTGGCAAGAGTTAAAATATTCCCCGTAACACCACTGCCAAGCTCCTGACCTGCAACACTGATAACCTGAAGGATTTTTTTTCCCAAGGTATGAAAGCACACCAAAGACAAACAGACATGGCATTATTTTTGATGAGAAGCCTGAACAGCAATTATTTGCTGAAGAAATGCATTATATGCTCTCTAGCAGAAACTTGTTACAGCTACGCCTCTTAACAGTAGAACTGGAGTAAGACCAATCAAAATATAATAATAAAACTGTCAAATGTACCTGGATAATTTTGGCTTTAAGTCTCTGCATTTCAAACAATCTGCTTCAAAGTGTTGGAATCTTATCAAAGATCAAAAGTACAGATTCTATTTAAAAAAAAGTTAAAAAGCTACATCACTACAAAGAATTCACTATCTTCCATTCAAAAGATGCAGAATACAAACTAAACCATAATAAAACTATATAGTTAATTTATGCTAATCTCCAATACATTGTTTCCCACTGAAACTACAAATTCTGTGTACTTGCTTCAAGAATTGGAGCATGAGTCAGGAAACTTGCCCCGAAGGCAGGAACTGCCTCAAAACAAATGTATTCAAAGGAGTGGAATATATGCAAAAATCTGATGCATGGATTTATACATAAAAATATATGAATTCTCTATCACAAAACAGGAATCTACTAGCCAGGTTAAAATAAGATTAAAATTTAGCTGCTACCTCATATCATATTTTCCATGAAAAAAAAGTTAATTAAAGATTAAGGAGTCATAGGTTTATGACTTTCTCCTACCACTCAGATGTCTTGAGGTGCATCATAAAACTGTCTCACATCCTTTTGGTTTATTTTTCCCAGAAGTTACACAAGACATGACGACTGCCAGAAGCTTGCAGGCCAAACCCAGTATCCTAATTCGGGTATGTATTTATAAATCTCTAATGACAGCAACCAAAAACCCACACACAAGTGGAATAGAGCATCCTTCCACTTCACCTCAACTCACTGATACTCCACGGATTTGGTTTTAATCTGCCAGATGGTGACCCACAGAGACTGAAATCTTAAGAAGAATAAAACTCCTATTAATCTCTCATAGTAAATAGTAAAGAACACACATAAAATTATGTCACTTCACTAAAGGTACTGAATCATTCAGATTTATGTACTGAGCCAAACTACTTCAAGATCACCCAGTCACACAGCAAAGCCAAGACAGTTTCTTTTTCCATAACAAACTAAGGTAAAATGCTTCATTTTAATTTCTCTGGCTGTCCTCGTCGGCATCATCCTTTTCTTTGTAGGTATATACCTATATTTTATATGCTTTAAAAAAGTAAATAGGAAAATTAATATGACAGCAACCTATTCATCAATTTGACTGTGAACACTGGAAAACCTTTTCTCTTGTGAGAAAGCCTAGATCTAACATGCATGTTTTTCTCGGTTTAATGACACTGTATTATTCCTACAAGTAGAGATATTTTAGATACTTGTAACCCTGTTAGCTCGTAACAGCGTGATTTTAACAGCCTTGTTTTAGTGATGTACAGCACCACTAGCACTTTATCATGTTACTACCAAACTATTATCTCGATATTCCTCGAGCTGAAGGTGTTTCGGGGGCTGTGAGTAGATGGAGAATAACCAGAAGAGAAATACTGCTTTTATTTCCTGTTGCACAATTTAACCACCTCTCGAACCAGCTCTTTCCCCCTCAAGTCCCGCACCACCACAGAGACCTCTCATTGCCCCACTCCTTCACCTGACCCCGGCTTCCGCGGCACCCGGGTCTCCTTCCCCCGAGCACCGCCGGGCCGGGCNGGAGCCGCTGCGGCTGCCCCGAGCCCGTGGAGCCCGCGGGGCAGCGGGAGCGGAGCCTGAGGGGCAGCGGAGCGGCGGGGCCGGGGGCAGCGCCGGCCTGAGGGCGGGCGGACACTCACCTTGGCCGCCATGTTGGACAGCGCCGCGTACGGCGCGCGGGAAGGGCCGCGCCGGGCGGGGCCGAGGGGCCGGGGCGGGACCGCGCTCAGGCCGGGCGGGATCGCCCTCAGCCGGCATGGCCCCGTGGATCCCGCTCATCCGGGGCCGGATCGCCCTAAGGCGGGTAGGGTTGGATCCCTCTCAGCCAGGGCGGCATCGCGGTCTCAGCCGGCATCGCCCCAAAGCGGGCATGGATGATCCCCCTCAGCCGGGACGGGATCGCCCTCAGCCGCCATCTGCCTAGAGCGGACAGGGACGGATTCCCCTCAGCCGGGGCGGGATCGCCCTCAGTCGAGACCGCCCTAAAGCGGGCAGGGAGGGATCCCCCTCAGCCGAGATCGCCCTAAGATGGGCAGGGATCCCCCTCAGCCAGAGCAAGGATCACACCCAGACCGCGCGCAATCCCCCTCAGCCGGCACCGCCCTCAGACCGGGAGGGATGTCCCTCAGCCCGCATCGCACTCAGCCTGGATCACCCTCAGAACACACAAAATCCCCCAGAAATACACAATCTAAGTGCAGATAATTCGTTTATTGAAGTCCAAATTTACAACTGAAGTTTACAACTTTTTTTTTTCCCCCCAAAACAAAAGCTTTGTTTGAATTTAGGAAGAATAAATGTTTTTGTTTTTGTTTTTTTTTTAATAATGTACAGACTATATCTCTTAAATAAGTTAATATCTTTGAAAAAAGAGCAATATGTTCCTTTTTTTAATGTTGCAGTGCAACTTACAACTTACACGTCTGTGCAATGTACCATGAGGTATATGCCCAGTGAGCAACACACAGTGAAGTTTTCCATTCATAAATTTTCATTGTAGACACACAAAAAGTTAACAAGTTATTAATCTGTGATAGAAAAAACGCAGCCGGTTACAGTAATTCACACAGAACTCATCTGGAAAGAGGGAAGAAAGAAACCTAATGTTCATTGCCTATAGAAACTATTGGATCATCTCTCAACATAGACAAGTATAAAATTAAAAATACTGTTGTGAAACTGAAGAAATACTGTATTATCCAGGGGTTGAAACCTCGTTTGACCTGTATTAGTCTAGAACCATTGGTTTTCTCTCTGTAGCATCCGTGAGCTGAGGGATTTACTGCGGTACCGATGGAGCATCTGCTCGTCAAAGCGTTAAGCACGATGGGCATTATAGAAAAGTTGCAGAATGCTCAAAAACGTACAACTCCAACGTTTTCCCTGGCATGGACAGGTGGTTTTCCATTGCCTCTCAGTTCATCTCCCAGCTGATTAGAAAAACAAGGCTGAAACATGGAAGATTACTCGTCTTTGAAGCTTGACACTTCAAACTTCTCAAGATGGCTCTAAAATACTTATTTTTCTTAATGACAGAAAACATATATTTATTTAAGAAAGAATCATCCACAATATAACTTTGTGATAAATAACAGTTCTGCCTCTAATACATATATACATACTGCTTGTAAACAAAAATGCCCACAGGTCATGGAGTCTCCATGATTTTTATACAAGGCGCTATAGATTTTTTTTTTTCTTTTTTTTGTTATTGAAAACAGTCCTAGTGAAAGTTTGGTTTATAACCTCCTATTGCTACAGAAACGGTAAGAATGTTTATATTTACAAAGAAACAAAGACCATGGAGACCCCATAGCGTTATTTGCCAAAGATTTGAAGTTGGTGGGGTTTGCAAAATACACGTTTGTCAGCACATTGGACAGGTTGAACACCAGCAGTACGATACTCCAGTGCTTTGGTATTTCAACCCCTGAATATACAAAGACATTACTACAGCCTACTTCACAGTTTAATGCAAGTAAAGTGCAAGCCATAGTACAAGGGTGTCATACATTTCCATACATGTAAGCGTTATCTAAAAAAGGCTCTATACAAGGTTTATTAGCTATTTAGTAACCTAGACGGAAGTCACCTATGGCCCAGCAATTAATGGTCTTACAAGGATATTGTCTTTGTAATACAGTATGTGTCAGATGTAAAAAGTTTATTAATACTAGTGCATTTCTCTTATATCCTAACCTGTTTTCTCATCAGATTTTTAAGCTGAAATCCTTGTTTCTCAGTAAAACAGAAGTCTTAACTGGTAACAGGGTCTTACTGGTATTTTGGCCAGTGAACACGGTTTGTTAAGACGTATTTGTTTCGTGGTTGCTAGTGAAAAGATGCAATAGTTAATATGTATAATGTGACATCCTTAGTTAATCTGCAGCATTCGGACAGACGCATTTACTGTTAGTAAAAAGATCTGTATTGATACCCTCACCAACGCCTGAGGATGGACAATATTCTAGAAATGTGAGGACAGAAGCTACAGGGCTTAGCTGGTCAAACAGCAGGTTGTCGACATATTTGATCATTTTTACAACATTACTTTCTTTCAAATACTGCTCATACAGTGGCATTAATGTTTAAAGTCCCTAATTGTCACTTCTAACACATGTATGTGCTCGATAAAAATAAAGATCTATCTGTCTGGCCTGCATTAAGAGTGAATATGGTTCTTTTCCTGAAGGCAGTTTCTGTCTGAATTATTTAAATATTTTTATTTAAAGGAGGCCCTGGTAGTATATCACCTATCTTCAAACCTGATCAAAGCTTAAACAATATTATTTATAAACGTCCTTCTGGATGTGCAAGAGTGGTATAACCCGTAAAATGTAGAAAATAAGCTTTAAAAAATGTTTCTTTCTCTATTAATTATATCCAGAGTAGAGAGTCCCCTGCCCCCACGTTAGAGAGTGGAACTGATCAGAAACACCACATTTCACTTGCATGTAATGGGAGTAAAGAAAATAACTATAAAGGTCAACTAAGAAAATACAACTTACTAGTTTTGGTTTAAATAGCCATGTAATCTCCATACATCAGCTGATATGGCTCAGGTGTGATTTTCAGATGGGATTTTCAGATCTGTGCTCACTTAACACCCATGGAGAGCCTCAGCCACACGATGTGAATTCATCTGAGAGAGGAGATGGAGGACCTTTCCCCACAGCATCCTGCCTGGAAAACCTACCCTGAGCCTGAGCTTTAGTGAGGGAAACATTCTGGAGGCAAAAGAGTTTTTTAATACTGAATATAAATAAAGAGCTAATATTGCTTCTCCAGTCTTTCCTGCTATTACCCATTTTTTGTCCTAGTGGAAAATAAACATCATTTGGCAGCAGGGAAGGTGATGTGTTGTCTCAGTGGCCTAAGGCGTGTGGTACATGGAAAATCTACCATGGAAAAAGCGTGCCCTTCTGGCTGCCCTAAAAGCACCATTTCCCTGCTGTGAAAACTGAGGAGAGAGTAAAATCCTTTATGAGACCAAGCCAACACTAATTTCTCTAACATTAAATGTAGGGACCCCGGGTGTGCCATGAATGGGGTGTGCCATGAATGGGGTGTTCCAGTGAGGCCCAGCAATACAGACAGGCCTGTGCTCGCTTCCTCAAGGAATCTGTCTGGGACTGGACCCAGAGACAGTCAGAATCTCTGCAGAGACACAAGCCTTGCTTATACTGACAAACTGAGTGTTTAAACTGTAAATTAAATTGCCTGGTGGTATCCTCTAGTTCAGGGGCAGCTGACAGGCATTGCAGAGGGGGCTGGTTTTGTTGTGCTGCATCGTGCCTTAGCCAGGGGTCGTTTTACACAAACCATCTTTGAAGGACTTTGGTCCCCACTGCATGAAGAGTTTGTACAAACTGTTGGTGAATTATCACAGAATAGTTCTGCTGGCAGAGCTGTCCCTCCTCAAGGATCAACAGCCCCCAGCTGTATCTCCCTGGTCATAAATACTGCTATTTTTTGGCAGAAAATAATGCTTTTATCACTTTGGAAGACAGTAAAACCACATGAGAAAAGCATATGGCAAATAAGGTATGTGATAATCTTGGCCTGATTTGCATTACTTGAGACAAAGATAAGAAGAATGTTCTTTGTTCTCCTCAGATTTGTGTTGAGTTAAACAATTTCTACCAGATTGTTCATTGTCCTCCCAGAAGTCCTATTAACATTTAAAGTGAAATCTCCTAAAGGTCAGCAGCAGAATTCTACAATTTTTGAGGAGGCTGAGCCCTTCCCAGTGCCACTGTAAAGTGACTCCTTCAGAGGTACCTGTACTGTCCTTCACAAGACCTTGGAGAATCAGCGTTCTGGCCTGGGAGGCTGTAACTGCTGAGAGCAGTAAGAGCAGATTTAACTGGCCATGTACAATTCTCTGCAACACTCATTTATTTTTCCGTGGAAAAAGCCAGTGGAGCACCACGTTTCCAGCTCAAAAGGCAGCAGCCGAGAGCTGAATATACTGATAAGAACCCCCTCCTCCTCCTTTGATTTTCGTCCGTGTCAATTAGAGCAAGCTCAGGGTAGTTTTCACGTAAAATAATGAAACCAAGAAAAATGTCTCAGTTCTCTCAGGAAGTGATGCTGAGAGAGCTATTAAGACACTTTCAAAGATCTGACATGTCACTGAATACAGAACAGTATTAAAAAAGGAGGGGAATCAGTAGCTCACGGGGAACATTAAATCAGTTGTAATGAAAAATAGCCAGTAACAAAAAGACTCAGCTTCTGGAGTGTCAGAGAAAGTCTGTGGGCTGAGACATTTTACCTGCAGGAATTCTGAATGAAGACACTAATAAGATCCAGTTAAATAAATCACATCCAAACAACATATGCAACATATATTGTTGTATATGTTAAAAACCAAGTTTTACCTGAGAATTCAGGCAGGAAAACTGGTAAATTAATAGATCTATTGTACAGGTGCTGCTTATTTCCCTTGATGAACTCAACAGCCAAGCCTTGTTCTTTTCTTATTTAAAAATACGGCATCAAAATGACCACAGGAATTCCAGCTGCTTTGTACAGTGTGTTTGAGTACCTGTTGGTCCAGGAGAATTGAACATATTTTAATACATAAGCAGGATTTGGTGCATGAGTTTTTAAATACAGTATCCATATTGCACTTTGCATTCCAGTGAGTTCAGAGGTGGTGAAATCCAAGTAATTGTGCTGTGATGACTGTGCACATTAATTACTCTCTGCAATACTTTTAGATTGGCACCTACATCCAGGAGGAGACAATCCGTGGCAGGGAGGGAAGGGCTGCAGGGTGGAGCTGAGTACATGTGCCAAGGGTATGATAAGTTCTTGTGAAATGGCTTCCAAATGCCAGCTGACATTTGTGAAAGAATAAAGTCTTTGTATTGCTTAATTTAGCAATTAGATTTTGCTTGCTCTAAGGCACAAGCAAAGCCAGACAAATGTTTCAAACTTTTCTCCCAGTTTATCTTGAGCCCATTAGAGGAAATTTCTCCAGTGTATCTCATCTCATGAATCTCATGAATCTCCTGGACAATTTATTTGGCTTATTCAGTGCAAATCACATTTGCTGAGAGCTGCTCTGCAAGAGCAGAATGCAGACTCACAATTCCAAGAATTTCAGAAACTATGATCTCATGACACTGAAAGACTTTTAAAGATAAGCTGAGTGAAAGTATGAACTCTCAACTATTTATCTCATCTACTCATATTTCAGAAATTGTATTTAAACTTAAAACTGAGATAATCTATTTTCCCTACTCCTTGTGTTATTTCTGAGAAATACATCTTCCCAATTATGTTTCTCATTTTCAGCTGTATCTATCAGTAGTATTCTCTGTTTACTTGTGACTTCACTGAATATGCTCAGTTCTATCTTGAGTGACAATACATTGGCATTTGAAATTCTTTTGGAAAGCTATTTGAAAATATAGATCTTTTCATTATGAAAGCACAAACCATCTTTTCAGCTTGAAACAATAGGCATATTTAAATTTCTTTAGGAATTTAGATAGTTCAATCTATTTAACTATTTCTGTGACCATCCACTACTGCTTGCATGTATAGTATGAGTTAATTTCTAAATGGATTCTATAATTTACACTGTTGCTCGCTGGAAATGAAGGAATGAAGTTAAGACTGCAAAGAAGGGAGGAGGCAAGGGAAAGGTGTTTTTAATTTTGTCTTTGTTTCTCACTATGCAATTGTAGCTTAAATTGTTAATAAATGAATTTTCCCCAAGTCAGATTTGTTTGGCTATGATAACCGTTAGTAGGTGATCTCTCTGTCTTTATCTCAACCCAGGAGCTTTTCCACAATATTTTTTTCCCCCTGTCCAGCCAAGGTCAGCCCCCCTCAGCTGCTCTGTGGAGACAGAATTAACACCCAGGACACCTTCACCTGGGTCTGGCTTTGGGAATAATGAAACCTCTCCCTGGATACTAGGACCTCACTGAGATAACATTTTTTCCTATATTATACTGAACTGCATGGATTTTACAGTCCTTGATGTATGAGAGACAATTAGGTTTATCTTGTGAAAAAATTATCAGTGAATTTGTTTCAGTGAAATCCATTTCAGTGAAATGACATCAGCTGTATTCACATCCCCTTTGTTCTGCCTTTTAGAGCTATTCCAGCAAGCGGAGTCAAAGCAAACTGTGAATGTCTTTGAAATCTATGTTCAGTAGCATTTCAGAGCAATCTTTTTTTGCCCCTCAAGAATACAAGTATTTTCCCCAAAATCTGATTCTTACAAACCACTCTCACCCAGGCAAGGATGTGCAATACACTGCGTGACTTGTGTGTCTTCCCAAACCAATCAATACAGATTGGTTTTCGAATGATGTTTTGAATAACTTCACCCACTTGCAAATGTACTGCTAGCAGTTAAAAATTATTGCCAGACATTACATAAGTTTGAATAATTAACTCAGCTATAGATGTCAGTCTATCACAGAATATAATTGATTAGTTCAGGAGGTTTTTTTAGCTTCATTCTCATGCGTTTTTTGAATTTTGTGACTCACAGTCATGTGTCACTTAAATTCACAGTGAAGAAACGATGAAAACCTGCAGTATGTACCTTACTCAGTGCAGATGTTTTTTTTCTTTCACCATGAAATACTTCAAATCCTATTAAAACCAGTTTAAGTTGCAGCATTAGTGAACAACCAATATTGTTCTACTCGTATCTTACCTCTGTGCCAAACCTGCTTGCTCGTGTTCCTTCGTTTGAAAGGCAGGCACAGCACGTTACAAACACAGTATTTAAATGGCATGTACAGAGTGCCCATAGGGCCAGACTGGGATCTATTTCTTAGATGTACAGTGTACATTTTAAGGCACACTATAGGGATTGAGTTTACATTTTGATAACTCTGTCCTGTTATTTGCAAAGATGGTCACTACCTGGAAATGTTGCAAAAATAAATGTTCTTCTCTAAGAGTGGCCAATGTATTTATGTCTTCATTTTTCTATTTTTTCTCAAGAAAAAATGTGTGAAAATGTGAACTTTAGGGCATTTTAAAAGGAAATGTCAACTACCATGTTACATTTTATATACATAGATATGTGTTTATATATATCTAAATATATAAAATGATTGTAGGAGCTCATACTATAAGCTGAGTTTTAGTACAGTACTTTAAATATACTGGTATTTATTTTCAGTTACACTTCTGCACCACTTCTTTCTAATGCAGAGCTTGATACGGACATTGGTTGATAATAGCAAACAAAAAGAATTCATAAAGAATATTATTGTCTTATCATGCAATGTAGTAGGCATCCTGTGGCACTATTCTCTTACCCAAGTATTTACAGTACTGCTGAGTACCTTAGTAATAAATACGCCAGTGTTTGTCTGACTGCATCTGGCAGGGCACCCAGCAGCGACCCAGGCTGAGGCTCCTGTCACACGTGAGTCTCGATGAAGGAGTGTGTGTGTGTCAGCATTGGGGCTGAGCTTGCCAGTTCAGAGGCTCCGTTTTGAGACTTCCCAGCAGCACTGTACTCACAAATGTCCAGGAAAAACTCATAGTTCTTTAATTTCCAATCTTTGAACTTCTTTGATGTTAAGTTGGGATCGTCCAGAAGGCTGTTGATAACTGTGAGGTCCCCTTCCTTTGCCTGGAAAAGTCCAGAAAGACAGAGGACACATCAAAATGAAATTTTGTATTTCAGCACTTTATTTCTTCTTTCACTTTAATGCCAAGTACTGGGGAAACTACTATGGAAACTTTAATATTTACATAAACTCAGGAACTATTACAGCATAAACTGTTTGACAGCTCAGTCTGTGGCACGTGCTACAACTCGCCTACACAGAGTGCCAAATAGTCTATTTTTTTTTCTTAAGCTGGAACATGTTTGCTTTCAAGGATTTTTAGTTTCTTTAAAACTTAGTTGTAAAGGTACAAAAAAAGCATTAACAGTAGAAAATGTAAAGAGATTAAGGACAAGGGGAAATGGCTTCACGCTGCCAGAGGGCAGAGTTAGCTGGGATATTGGAGAGAAATTCTTCCCAGTGAGGGTGGGGAGGCCCTGGCACAGGGTGCCCAGAGAAACTGTGGCTGCCCCATCCCTGGAAGTGTCCAAGGCCAGGTTGGACAGGGCATGGAGCAACGTGGGATAGTGGAAATTGTCCCTGCCCATGGCAGGGGGTGGGACTGGATGGGCTTTAATGCCCCTTCAACCCAAACAATTCTGTGATCCGACGATTATACTTTTCCTAGTTTATATTCCTTACACACAAAATCAGTGATAAAGCCTTACTTTTAAAGTGCTCTTGAGAACTCGGATGTGGTGCAGCTTTTCATTGATCACCGGGTCGTTACAGCGCTTCACAAAAGACTTGCGGAACTCCTGCTTGGTGGAGGGCCGCTGCTCTCCGAAAGCTGACAGACTGGCTTCTTCCAGAGTTCTGTAGAGCTCTTGCAGACCATCGGTGATTTCTTCAATCTCTTTTATGTTTTCTGAAAGAAAAGCGAGAAACCTAACAACAAACCTGAGCATTCAGATGAAGTCTCTAGAAGCAGCAATACTGCAACTTCAATTTACATTAACCTATTACTCAGTTCTGCAATGTTTGTTTTGATAAGACAAGAACATTTGGATCATCCCAAAGCTCAATTTTTAGTTGAGCATCCTGGCATTTCAAGTACAAACTTCTGCATTTGCCAACATCCAGCATTCAGCCACAAAATCCTTGCTGACAATAGTGGCAGCGCAGCTCTGGATTTTGATGGCAGTAAAGCAGATGATAGCACCTCCCAGAGCTTACCTTCTGCACAGAAACTGTTGTGCCTTCTGAGAGGAACCTTCTCTTCCAGATTGTCATCGGTGCCTTCGATGGACTTTACGCGTCCCTTCCCGCGGACGTCTCTGTTTCGGGGAAGGCTTTGGCTGCGTTGTTTCTGGGGCCGGCCGTAGGAGCTGTGTCCCCTCGGACACTCCACCAGGGGAAAAGGCCCATCCTGCTCAAAATTGTGGCGCCTCTGGACGGGCAGCGTGGCTTGTCTCCGTTTGTCCGGGGACATTCCGGGCCGGCCACTCATGTAGTCCGCCTCCGGAGGGACAGTCTGAAGGAAATGGAGCCCTGAACTAGTTAAGGGAGTCTCTATCAGGTCCTGCCACGAGCGCCGTTCTCGGTAGGGAGGTCTGCACCCCGAGGAGTGTGTGCTGCCTGCTACATCCTGCCGGGAGTCCTCGGCAGAAGAGTGGGAATATGTTGATTCACTGGAAAAGTGTCGACCTTGTTTGGCTTCAGGGAATGGACTGGAAGAATTCACCTGGAAAGATACAAAAACACCTGCCCGTAAGACAATGTTTTGAACAGACCCAAAAAAATGACTGTAGTGTAAAACATTCTGTGGTGTCTAGTAATCAGATGGACTGATGGGTTTGATTTGTCATAACATGAACCACTGTAAACAGAAGAGAATTAGCAGCGACAACTTTCATACAAGTGCTCTTTTAACCACTCCCTATTCTTGTTTTGCACATTCTCTGCCCACGAGCAACTCCTGATGGAAAGAACAGTGTAACGCTGGTGCAGGTTTCCTGAAGACTTGTCCAGCTTACATTCAGTCCAGCTGAGGACAGTGTTAAGTCTCCAAAAGAAACTGTAATTGGATTTCCTTTCTTTTTTGGGGGGTCAAACAGAAAAAAAAAAAAAACCAAAACCCAAACAACAAAAACTTCAGCACCCAGGAAGATTTTTGACTTGGGGACTGTGGAACTTGTGAAACGATTTGAATGAATTCTGCTGGGTCTGTGTATAAATTTAATTCAAACCAAAGAGAAAGGCAAAAATGTGGAAAAACGGAAAGGGAGGGGCTTAACCTGTATCCCAGTTGATAAAACAGCATCACATGGGTGAAAATCAGTCTGAACTTCACCCATGTGATGCTGTTGTCTCAGTCACTCTTTCTTTGGTTCTGGCTGTGTGAGGATCGTGTCATTCACGCTGAAGAAAAATCTGAAAGAAAAATAGAGAACAGTCCTATCTGTGCTTGGAATCATAGAATAATTATCATAATTGCCTGTGTTTTGTCTAATAGACATGTTCTATTTGCAATACTGTCACTACTATGGTATTGTACACAATCTTGTAAAAAAACCTCCTTTCCTAGAAAGATTTGTGCTTCAAAAAAGAACAAAAACATGATTACTGCGTGAATGTGAGCTGATCTTAATCTATAGCATCCAGTATCCAATATTTATAATTGAAAACCAGTCTCAATTAATACAAACTATCCCATCCACCACTTTCATTTCGTATTCTGCACTGAAGGTAAAATTTGAATATTCTGTTCCTATTATGATGTGTAGTTTCACCAATCCTACAATAAAAGGTCATATTTCCAGTCTGGTGACAGATCTGTGTCAGGAGACATTTACCTCTCCTTCCTTTCTAACTGATTTGCTATGGAAAAATCCAGGTCTTGGCTCATGAGAAACGGCAGTAAATTCATTTTTACAATCACATCCGGCTTTGTTCCGCTGCCTTTATGGTATTTAAATATCCCAGAACAAGGGAAGCGCAAGTCAAGGCACACAGATGGTTTTGGTGACCTACGGTCACAAGCAGTGTCTGTGACTCACTGAGGGTGTTCGGTGGTAGGTGTCACACAGCGTGGAGGAGCCCTCCTGCTTCAGGGTGAGGGAGCCATCGATGTCGTCCTGATCGCTTTCGCTCCAGTAATCTGCTGACAAAGCATTCCGCGTTTCACCCGGGTGCTTTTCCGCGAGAAAGCAGATCCCACATTTGAACAACATCCTTCCATGGCAAGGTGAACATCCCCCGGTCACCCGCAGGGCTCAGCAGCCACTCGGGAACAGGCTGGTGGAAAGGTCTGGCACCTCAGACACACAGGGAGTGCAGGAACCTCCGAATGCTTTAGGGAGGTGTTACAGAAGGCAGCTTGGGCACCTGACTCCCACTGCACATGAAACCAACTTCTGGTCACTGACTTTCAAACAGAAAACTCATTCCAGATGCCGAAGTAGAGCCAAGCCTGAACACTTAATTTAATTGGGCATAACAGGTTCCACTGTGGGTGATGGGGAAAGGGCAAGGCTGGCACCTGAGCTCGGGAGGTGCAAACAAATATTGCTGAAGCACACGTTGCCCCAGGTCTGTGATGTCTGCTCTGATTTAGGGGGATGAGCATCCCTGAGGGCTGGGATCTGGGAGATCACACCTCATCCTGAACCCCGCATTCTCTTTATCACTATTTTAAAATATTTCTTAAAATTACTGCTCAGGATTTTATTTTCTTTGATGGTGGCACCAATAAATAGAGTTCATCAAGGAAATGTATTCTTACCAAAATTGGTATTTGAAAAGCTATAGCCATATGTTGATAAAGAAGTCAGTTATGACCTCTCCAGCTTTGTTGAAATACTGAACAGATTTGTACTGTCTGCTCTCTTCTAATTATAATCACTGAAGCATTACCTTCATCTGGGTGAATATCCTTGTCATCAGGTGTGTAACCAATTGCTGCGAGACCCAAACGATTCATCCATCTAATAGTACGATAAAAATGAGGAAGAGAGGTATTTAAAAGGAACATCTCATGTAAATCTGAAGGCATACACATTCTTAACATCTGGAAAAGTCAGAGACAAGGCCTAATGCAAACCGGCTGTTAAACCCCCAAATTCAGTGTGTTAGGTGGTTGATAACTGGGACTGAAGGATGTCCCAGTCCACGCTCACTGCACGTGTTCCTCTGGATGTTCACCTTGTGCAGGATCAGCCCTTGGCATTTTATTCTGCCTAGAACTCCGAAGAATCAGGAAACCAATCCTCCTCGTGTCTTTAGGAAAGTGTCACACACACACATACAAACATGCCCACTTTAGCAAAGAATAAATGAAACTTTTGTAGAGAGTGTCCAGCTCTGTCCCCACGTTAAGCACAACCAACCCCTCTCCAAGCTGCATGTGAGTACCACATGAGGAAGGTTTTCCAGAGACTCAGTGTAAAGGAGCTTATCCCATTTATTCTGATTGCTTCTTCTATTTATTTCAGGAACTTGCCTGAATTGCCAAAATACTAGAAAACAAAATACAATTATGGTAATTATTGTCTGAAAACCTGTATTGGGAAATAAGTTGTATTAAATTAGTATTCTCGGAAAGCTAAAACAGCCTATGGCAATTTGGCTATTTGCTAGTCTGGATTCACAATGCTGGTGATAAAAACATTTAGTGTTGTTGAGCTATGATATCAACATTATTTTCCCTTACTTTGTTTAATACAGATTCTTGAGTTTCTAAAACAAGACTTGGTAAATTGCAAGTGCTTCAATATTTGCATTTCGCATCAGATGTCCTGGTTTCTTTCTTCGTCCCCAAATTATTTCGTTTGATAGAAAATATGATTCTTTACTTCATTAGGAAAATATTATAGTTTATTTTGGGGAAAATACCTTTTCTTTATGTAAGATTACTGGATGTTTATACAATACATAACTGAAAAACTAGAAAGAAAGGAAATTAACACACAGAAGGAAAAGTCACTTCTTAATGTTCAGCAAATGGAAAATCAAGAATTATCTTATTTTCATCAACAAGGAGATACAGTTGAACAAAAAAGCCCTAATAGTGACATCTATAATGTCTGGGAGGTTTTTAACCATTCCCTTACTGGGTGACTAAATTCTTTATTATGCCATTAATCTCCCAGTATGTTGATGTGTTTATCTGGAAGCTCTTTTTTCCTTTTTGAACATTTGCAACATCGAATTTGTTAATAATTATGTTCTTGGTTAATGAATACTATAATGACAAAAACATCTTTCACAGGCCTCAAGTCAGACATTAGTGAACAGTACATGCAGTAGCAAAAGGACAAGTTGTTTTGCAGATTAAAACAAGAAAACTATTCAGTGTAATTTGTTCCCTCTTGTACTAGAAGAGGAAAAAAAAGCTTTTAGTTTTATATGTGACTGTTTTTGTCCAGGAGGGTGGGATGTGGGAGATGGTAGGCATAGCAAGGAGGCAGAAAATGAAGGAAGAGTGAACTCTCCACTAAAAATAGCACACAGTTCAGCACGTATTGATCTCCTGCTCTCAGCAGCTCCGCAGAGGCTCCGAGCAATGATCTTAATCTGTAATATTGGATACGGCACTGACTCACTGCACGGCCTGCAGCAAATCCTTCCACGGATCTTATGACTTTCCTAAGTAGCCAAAGGGGACAACAACGTTTACTTCTTACAGGGAGTCATGAGAGGGTTTAATTTACTTGCAAAACTATGAAAATAAAGAATCGTACAATCGTATTGCTTTGCCTCTCAGTATTAATCCAGAAGTGAGCAAATTGGAGATGAAAATGGAAATGATGATTAGTTTTCCCAAATACCAACTGCAGGGTTAGGACTGCTTCCAGCCGTTGTTTGCATCAGCACATCAATAACTCATCTTTATCATGAGGGAAGTACATTTAAAATGGATTAACAGATTTACAGAAGAGCTTTTGCACAGTGCTCACCAGCATCGTTCCCCTCAGCACACGGCGTGTTGATCTCCTGGCATTTGCTTCCCTTGCAAGGCAGATCCTTTATTGCAGGAATGGCAATGACATCATTGCCTGCTTGTTATTAAGCATTTGTATTCACCAGTTTTTCGTCAGTTCTTCCCAAATTTCTGAACTCATTAGCATTGGAACAAAATAGTTTTAGTCATACTTTGCCATATGCCTTTGGCAATTAAGCAGGATGGCTCGGTGCCTCCAACTGAGGTTCTGCTTAAGCACCAACGATAAATTAGGAGTAATTACCATTTTGCAAGTTAAAACAGACTCAGCCATTTGTGTGGTCAGTGCATGGAAATTTATATTGTCTTAAATTTCTTGCAAAATTTCTTTTGTTGCTCATTGTTAATTTGAGGGTGTCAGATCTTGGAAGCAAATATAGACACCAGTTGAAGTGTTAGGATTAACCTTCCAGAGCACAGGGATGTTCTTAGGATACCCAGAGTATCAGCTTTACACATATGGCCTCAATGGCCAAATCTGGAATTAGCTGAAGTTAATCTTCTTTCTTTAAGGCTGCTCAGGCTTTTCTCTTCCAAAGGCCAAGATCATCCCCAGCTATAGTTACAAGGACTTTCTTACCTCATTTACCACAATTCAGAGTCAGCTCTTTATCAAGCCAACATAAAGGGTTATCTGATGACATTCAGTGGCTTATCATGATACAATCTCCTCTGATAAAAGAACTAGAATCTCCATTTTAGGTTTTGTGTTTTTTAAAAAAAGCATGAGTGAATGATTTTGAGGTTAATCAGGAGGTATACAAGTGGTGAGATTACAGCTCATTTTCTTACAGTTAATTTATTTTCCCCAAGGAAATGCAAACTCCGTTCAAAAGGAACCCTGCGTAAACTTGATGAATTTCCTTGATGAGCAAACCACTTTCATTTTTCAGAAAACTGCAGCCAAGGTTATAAAAAGCTCATTGTGGAGAGCTTGGAAACGCAGGCAGTTGGTTCTGAACTCTGCCCTGAGTGCCCTGGGGCAAACGTTGGGTTCCAGGCAGGCACTGGAGGCTCCTGCCAGAGCTGGACTCCCGAGGGGTGGAGGATGCACATCCCAGTGAGGGGTGGAGGATGCACATCCCAGTGAGGGGTGGAGAATGCACATCCCACCGAGGGATGGAGGANTCGGATGCCATATCCGACACTTTCTGCATCGAATATTTCACGTACCCGTAGAGCCCCTCGTCGGCGTCATTGGCAGTAACGGTGACGAGGACGGAGCCCACGGGGACGTCCTCGGGCACACGCACCGTGTACTCCGCCTGGCTGAACACGGG